>JANJGK010005950.1:0-41162 GCA_039081455.1 Macrobrachium rosenbergii
TTTCCAAAACATATGAATGATGTGACGACATGCAGACGAGCACCGGCTTGACATATTTCGGTTACACACATATACATAAATATATTTATATATATATATATATATATATATATATATATATATATATATATATATATATATATATATATATATAAATATATATATATATATTCTATATACATATAAATATATATATATATATATATATTATATATATATATAAATATATATATATATATATATATATATATATATATATATATATATATATATATATATATATATATATATAGGCTATATGTACATACATGTGTGTGTATGTTTGGGGTTTCTAAAGCCTCAAATCTATCACTATCTTAACCACAAAGAAATTTGGTTTCCTTCAGCTATCTAAGATAAGGTAAAAAGAAAAAAAAAACACAAGTTTGACCTTACACCAAGTATTGATCGCAATAAGAATGTTTGTGAGAGCACACGAACGAAAAGAAACCCCCCCCCCCCCCCGTAAGGATGCATGTATTTTCTTCTTTGCCTTGAACAAGCACATCGCAAGCACACACGAGTAAAAGCATCATCCCCAGAATAAGAATACAAAAGAAAAAGAAAGCGCGGATAACTGGAGGCTTGTATCATTGTGCTTGCGTTTCAATACAGCGTCCCGACCCGCCTCTCTCTCTCTCTCTCTCTCTCTCTCTCTCCTCTCTCTCTCTCTCTCTCTCTCTCTCTCTCTCTCTCTCTCTCTCTCTCTCTCTCCTGCTTTCTAATATGTTCCACAAACATGAAGCTTTTCAATACTTACTCAGCCATTATGCCTTGGAGTGTCCTCAAGCAACTGGGCGAATATAAGTATTTATTGAAAAGCAACGTAACTCCCCCCTCCCCCCCTCCCCCCCCCCCCGCCCCCTTTCCAGAAAAGAATGAACCCTCTTCTCCGGCGCGGGTCTTATTTAGAATATTCGCCCCCAAACAATTTCGGGAAATGCAAAGTTTCTTTCTACAAAGAAGAAGAAGAAGAAGAAGAAGAAGAAGAAGAAGAAGAAGAAGAAGAAGAAGAAGAAGAAGAAGAAGAAGACGTAGGAAAACCTCCAAGAAGTTTTCCCTCGTTTCTATTCTTAGGAAGGACCAGGTTCTGGTTTCGAGAAGTGCTCGTTTTCCCTAATACAGTGTTCATGGCTGTTTTCACGAAATGCTTGGTTTTATTTCCATGAACTGCTTGGTTTTACTTTCGTGAAATGCTTGGTTTTATTTCCATGAAATGATTGGTGTTCCTTCCATAAAATGTTCGGTTTTACTTCCATGAAATGATTGTTTTTATTTTCGTGAAATTCTTGGTTTTATTTTCGTGAAATGCTTGGTTTTATTTTCATAAAATGCTTGGTTTTATTTGCGTGAAATGCTGGTTTTATTTTCATAAAATGATTGGTGTTACTTCCATAAAATGTTCGGTTTTACTTCCATGAAATGATTGTTTTTATTTTCGTGAAATGCTTGGTTTTATTTTCGTGAAATGCTTGGTTTTATTTCCATGATATTATTGGTGTTACTTCCATAAAATGTTCGGTTTTACTTCCATGAAATGCTTGGTTTTATTTTCGTGAAATGATTGTTTTTATTTTCACGAAATGCTTGGTTTTTATTTCCATGAAATGCTTGGTTTTATTTCCATAAAATGCTTGGTTTTATATCCATGAAATGCTTGGTCTTATTTCCATGAAACGCTTGGTTTTATTTTCGTGAAATGCTCGGTTTTCATTACCATGAAATGCTTGGTTTTATTTCCATGATATACTAAGTTATATTTCGATGAAATGCTTGATTTTATTTTCATGAAATGCTTGGTTCTATTTCCATGAAATGCTTGGTTTTATTTCCATAAAATTCTTGGTTTTAATTCCAAGAAATGCCCAGTTTTATTTCTGTGAAATACTTGGTTTTATTTCCATGAAATGCTTGATTTTATTTTTATGAACTACTCGGTTTTACTTCCATGAAATTCTTGGTTATGTATGTATGTATGTATGTATGTATGTATGTATGTATGTATGTATGTGTATATATATACATACATACATACATATATATATTTATGTATGTATGTATGTACAGATATATATATATATATATATATATATATATATATATATATTATATATATATATATATAGTGTGTATATATATAATTATATATATATATTATATATATATATTTATATATACGGTATACATATATATATACATATATAGAGCAAAGTTACGGCCACGAAGGAAAATTGAAACTGCAGGTGCTAAGTACTTTCGTCTTATTACCAAGACATGGTCACAGTTGCTGTGACCAAGTCTTGGTAATAAGATTTAAAATCAAACATATGTATGTATATATATATATATATATATATATATATATATATATATATATATACATTTTTTGGAGCTGCATTATTCACCATTTTGTTTATCATTAATCATTATGTGTGCACATGTGTGTATATATAGTGTATATATATATATATATATATATATATATATATATATATATATATATATATATATATATATATATATATATATATTTATATATATAATATATATACTGTATATATGATATATATATATATATATATATATATATATATATATATATATATATATATATATATATATATATATATATATATATATATATTAATGATTAACGACAAACACAATGGTGAATAATGCCACTCAGACAAAAAAATTGTTTATCTTCCAAAAAATTCCCAACAATTTCCAAAAGTAGTCACGCATATTTGAATAAATGTCAATAAACATTAACAAGGAGGTCAAGGATCATGCGACCAATGATAGCAAACACGTCACTACCGAATAATTATTAAGGTAATGGCAGAAAAAAAAAACCTTCAAATTAAAAAAAATACACATATAGCTGATAATAAAGATATTAGCAAGTATTCCATTAATAATCCTAACTCACTTATGAATAATGGTGAATGATAAACGTAGTCGTGATTAATAAAAAAAATTTAAAATCCCAAAACTTAATATGGAGTATGTTGACAGCAATACTAAAAAACTTGTGAATAATGACGACTGATGAAGATTATAGTGACTGACGTAAAAAAAAAAATCAGAAAAAATTCCCAAAAATTAATATTGTCATCAACAGTTGATAAACACCATAACATGAAGATTGTTATTTTTATCAACAATATACTTCATGTTAATGGCGTTTATCAACTACAGATGACAATATTAATTTTTGGGAATTTTTCTGATTTTTTTTATACATCAGTCAACTATTATCTTCACCAGTAATCATTATTCACAAATTTTTTAAGTAATACTATCACCAGCAAACACCATTAACATGATAATAATGTTAAAAATTATCCTAAACACTTATGAATAATGATCAATGGTTTATTTGATGGCAATTAATGCAAAATCCACAAACTTTTTTGTCATTCCAAAAATTCCCTAAAATTCCCTAAACCAGTGGCTCTCAACCTGGGGGGCGTCGGCAATTTCCAAGGGGGCGCGCGAGCCCTAGGGAAAAATTTAAAAATTCTCTAATTATATTCGTTATTCTCTTACCAATAGTCGCTAAGAAGCAGTGTCAAGTATCTAGCTAATTCATTCCCAAAAGAATAAAAACACGCCTTCTCTTTCTCTTTTTTTTTTTTTCTTTAAATCTGGGAGGGAATTTTACTCACAGATGCAAGGGGCCGGGGGGGGGGAGGGGTTGGAGGGAAGGACCAACTCTCAGAGGGGGCGTGGAGGAAAGGACCAACTCTTTGAGGGGGCGTGGAGGGAAGGACCAACTCTTAGAGGGGACGTGGAGGGAAGGACCAACTCTCAGAGGGGGCTTGGTAATAAAAAGGTTAAGAACCACTGCCCTAAATCCTTGTCACAGATGGTTAAAGTAATATCAATCCTGGCAAACTCATGCATAACGATTGATGATGAGACAGCCTAATACTGATTAATACAAAATGAATTTAAAAATCCAAAAAGTCCATACTGTCACACATAGCTCAAAAACATCAATTAACATGGAGTGCGGTGATGGTATAACTAGAAAACTTGTGTAGGCCTAGCCTATAATGATGAATGATGAAGATAACAGTGACTGACACAAAACCCCAGAAAATTTCTAAAAAAATCACTGTTAGTAAATAAACATCATTAACGAGATTAGCGTAATCCTAACAAAGTTATGATTATGATTAATGATGAGGGTAAGGGTGGCTGATGCAAAAACTCAGAAAAATACAAAATATAATTGCCACAAATATTTAACAAACATCAATAAACTTGACGTCCAGTACGTTGATAACAAATCGCAATGGTTGATTATCAATAAAATGGTGATTAATGCAAAACAATATAAAAAAATATACAAATTATTATAGTCGCAAATTGTTGCTAAACACCATAAAACATGAAGTATGATAATAATAATCTTGAAAAACTTGTGAACAATGATAAATAATTAAGAAAAATCAATACTGTCACACATAGTTAATAAACATAAATGAACATGAAATAAATAACAATTCTAACAAACAAGCGATTTATGATTGACTATGAAGATAATGGTAATGAATTCATAAAAATACAGTAATCATTCATGGATGACAAGGCATGAAAAACGGATAATGGTAAATCATAGTTTTACTCACCAATGAGAAGTTCTTGTCTTGTCTATGATATCTGTAGATTAGACAGCTGCTTTAACTCACAGACAGGCAGGGGCAATCAACAAGGAGTAGAAGAGTTGAAGAGACGACGCCGCATTTGTAGTATGACAAGCGAACGGAATGGCGAGGTCATGGCGTTGGACTACTGTAAGCCCATGGAGACAGACCCAGTAGCTGTCACAGAGCTTGGCAGTCTTCATGGCACTGGAAGCTACAGATTTTTTTCACTCTGTACCTTTTGTTTTCGTTCAAGGTGTGCTGGAGGCACGACGGAATAGATCATCGACTCCCGTATCATTATCACTGTTATAGGGAGCATCTACTCGTCATCTGAAGCGCTGCCGTCATTATAATCGTGATAATAACGAGATCTTTACTTATAAACCCTACCAGCATCAAGCTTGCCGTCCACCTTCTTTTCACACTAACCCTACTAGCCTTCGCTATTATCTTTTCCTTCTTCTGCCACTTGTTTAATATCGCTGCTTCCCTCACCTATTATCACACCGTCTCGATCTATCACACCACTATCACCGCGATCTTTCACCGGAGAAAGTTCATAATCATCGTTATCACTATCCAAAACAACTTTGCCTTCACCACAGAAGCCTCCGATACACACAGAGACATTTCCCTTATTTAGGCTTTTTTTCACATTATCGGAGGATGACACGGCCTTATTGCACACTTAGATGGAACCTACGTTGTCTCAACCTATTGCAGAGTCAGTATTATCACTCGGTGATTCGTAATACCGCGAATTTTACCGAAAAAACTTGTTTGTTTACGAAGTATCTCTAACGCCATTAACCGACTCCCGCGTATCAATAGTAATAGTAGTAGTAGTAGTAGTTGTGGTAGGGGGCGGGGGGGGGAGGAAGAGGAGGGATTTGCCTTTGAAACGGCTCCCTTGCTCGTTTTGTTCCTCCTTTTTGCTTGTTTAAGTTTTTTCTGTAAAACCATAATTCGTTTAAAAATCCTTTCCATAACAAAAGCGCTGATCGGTTAGCTAACCGCTCGGCTCCTAATGGAGAATCCTTGTAACGGCTCTCCAGAAAAAAAAGGCGAGCAGACTGGCTAAATTGCCGCATGAGCATCAAACATTATCGTCTGTGACAAATGTTTATACCAATGTCTTTCCAAAAATATGGCACACTCAATCAAAACAGTATCGCAACATACTTCAAAACAGGTTATAATAGTGACGTCTCGGGCTATTTGGCAACTCCGTCGTAAGCGCAAGGCAACACGCATAGACACTTGCTGGTGCATCGGAGAAGTCTTAAACCGGTTTTTTATATATATTGTTATAATACGTTACTTGATGAAAGGATATTACTATAAAATACTTCAAAGGACATCACTGTTCTTACGTTTTAATATCTTCATCTCCGAAGGCCATCAATATATGTCTTACCATAATATATGCGAACTTTGTATAGACATAGGCCTAGGCTGTTAAAAGTTGAGCTATGAGCCTTACCAACATCAACAATTACGACTTCTGGAAAGATTTGCGGGAATATTATTATGAATCAAATTTTACAGGAATGGTGGTATTTGAATGGCTAATCCTTTGTATATTGTGAACTAGTGAAACTTAATATTTTTTTATTTAGGTTACATAAACACTAGATACAAAGTGTATTTTCAGTGTTATAAAATAATGAGAAATATTTGCATATATTTTCATCGGAAAGAAAACTAACAAATGAATTAGTATATATATACATATATATGTGTGAGGTATGTATACACGCATACATATATTAGATATATATATATATATATATATATATATATATATATATATATATTAGTAGTGCATAATGAAGAGAATTACTGCATTAGAAGTAATTTATACCCAGCTTTTGTCAAATTAAACACACACAAACTCTCTCTCTCTCTCTCTCTCTCTCTCTCTCTCTCTCTCTCTCTCTCTCTCTCTCTCTCTCTCAGTATTTTGTGTGGGACAGTTTTTCACAAATGTTGACTTCGTGAGGCTTAGGCCTAAGTGACTTCCATACTGACTTGGCGTGACTAATTAGGGTTCCTTAGGTCCTTATAGGTTTCAGGTTATCAGATTTCGCTGGCCATTCAATCCGGGTGATATCTTGATGGGCCCTAAACCCTTCTTCCCCTTAGGGGGATAGTGCCGTCAATGCACCTCACGCGCGGTGCACTGTAGGCATTGCTTAAGGTCTTTCGCAGCGTCCCTTCCATGGCCCCTAGCTGCAAAACCCCTTTCATTCCTTTTACTGTACTTCCTTTCATATTCTCTTTTTTCCGTCTTACTTTCAACCCTCTTCTAACAATTGATTCATAGTGCAACTGCTTTGAGGTTTTCTTCCTGTTACACCTTTCAAACCTTTTACTGTCAATTTCCGTTTCAGCGCTGAATGACCTCATAGGGCCCAGTGCTTGGCCTTTGGCCTAAATTCTACATTCAATTCAATTGAAAACCATATATATATATATATATATATATATATATATATATATATATATATATATATATATATATATATATATATATATAGAAAGACGATTAACACTAAATAAAAAGATAAGCTTAGTTAAAAAAATAAAAAAATAAAAAATGAAATTAATAAAAATAAAAAATAAATCTTTTTATTTTTTATTTTTACTAATTTTATTTTTTACCTTATTTTTCATTTTATTGTTTTTTTTTGTTTTTTAGCAAGAGCCACTCCCAAAGCCCTTCGCTTCGAAAGAGCTCCGAGACAGAGATAGCCGTCTGCGTCAGTCAGGCTGACAGGGGGCGGAGAACCCCTGAGAGCAATCGCCCAGGGGAAGTTAACGGAAGAATTAGTTTATCACGAAGTTTTGCCGATAGTTTTAATCATTGTTTAAGAACTTCTTTTAAAAAAAGTGAAGGTATTCTGTTTTTCGTGTTTCTTTTGAATATAAAAAGGAATATTGATAATGCAATGATACTCAGCGTTGATGCAGATTTTTAGTTTTCTGTAAAAGAAAACTATTGAGCCGGCTTCGTCTTTCCGTCCGCACTTTTTTATCTCCGCACTTTTTCTGTCCGCCCTCAGATCTTAAAAACTGCTGAGGCTAGAGGGCTGCAAATTGGTAAGTTAACCATCCACCCTCCAATCATCAAACATACCAAATTGCAGCCCTCTAGCCTCAGTACTTTTCATTTTATTTAAGGTGAAAGTTAGCCATAATCGTGCGTCTGGTAACGATATAGGATAGGCCACCACCGGCCCGTGGTTAAAGTTTCCTGGGACGCGGCTCATACAGCATTATGCCGAGACCACCGAAAGATAGATCTATTTTCGGTGGCCTTGATTATACGCTGTACAGAAAACTCAATTGCGCTGAAGAAACTTCGGCGCATTTTTTACTTGTTTATTATTGTTTTAACCTTTCCTTTAAAAAAAATTATTGTATTTTCCCGATTTTCTTTGGATATAGAGAGAATATTGATAATGCAATGATAATCAATGTTTATCCAGATTATAAGATTAACATGAAAGGGTATGCAAATGAACTATATAGCGAAGTTGTCACTTAATTAGAAAGAATAATCAGATAATGGAGAGAGAGAGAGAGAGAGAGAGAGAGATGGCTAGCCTTTTTCTCTTTGTCATCAAAATCATCGTCTCAAAATGTCATCACTTACACAGACAGATTTCTTTAAATATTTCTCTTCACACTGACGACGGTTCGACGAGAGAGAGAGAGAGAGAGAGAGAGAGAGAGAGAGAGAGAGAGAAACACGAGCTAAACAAACGCAACCGTCCTGTTCAGTTAGATATAAATCCGAGGTCGATTTTTCCATTGTAGGAGATACCAGTCTGAAAGGCGAACAACAACAATGTCTGATTCTATTTTTTCCCTCCGTGGAAATTCGAAACCATTGTTTTATTTGTGATTTTTTCCGGCGTCGAATCTGGAGCGGAACAATAGGGGGTCTAAATGAGCCTATTGGGAAATGAATCACCGGTTATTAGAATCTACATGACCTTCTGATCAAAAATGGCTCACAGAAAATTGTTCCCGAAGCCTCGCGGTTTTTCGTTCGAATGAACCGCACCGGGAGTCAAGCAGAGTGGCGGACCGGACGAAACCGAACGTTTTCGAGAATGAAAAAATGTTTATTTATTAATCTTTTTTTTTTTTAGGAAGACATGTCAAAAGTGGACGTGAATTTAAGGAAGACATCATTATTATTATTATTATTATTATTATTATTATTATTATTATTATTATTATTATTATTATTATTATTATTATTATTATTATTATTATTATTATTAAAAAGCAGTTTTTGAAATAAGGTTCTGATACCACCCTTTGTAAGGAAGAAAGTTATGTATGTATGATTGCATATACATATATATACAAATATATATGTATGTATATGTACAGTATATGTATATGTATATTTATATGTATACATACAGACATAACTTTCTCCCCTTGTAAGGAAGAAAGTTGTGTATATGTATATGTATACATACAGACATAACTTTCTCCCCTTGTAAGGAAGAAAGATGTGTATGTATGTATGTATGTCTATATATACATATACATACATATATATATGTGTACTGTATATATGTATATGCAAGGGGTGGCACCAGAGACTTATTTCAAAAACTGTTATGATAATAATAATAATAATAATAATAATAATAATAATAATAATAATAATAATAATAATAATAATAATAATAACACATATATGTATATATATATAATGTTTTCGAATAAGAAGGAATTTTCAGTTTTTAGAAAGACGCCTGAAAAATAGACTTGAATTTAATTAAATATTTTGCTCCTTCATTAAAATGGTATGAAGCAGGTGAGAGAGAGAGAGAGAGAGAGAGAGAGAGAGAGAGAGAGAGAGAGAGAGAGAGAGAGAGAGAGAGAGCACGCTGCTTTGACAAAAAAAGAAGAAGCAGAAGATGTTATTTCTTTTGCACAATTTTGCCTGAATTTGTTATGCGTTTCGAAGGGCCCGGATATTAAAAAATGGAAAGAATTGTACAACTTTACCAGGTTATGAAAACAATTCTACGCTTGCACGCTGTTTTGACGCTTTGTTGTACAGACTTCAAGAAAAGTCACGCGATGTAATATGTTTATGAAGCTAGGGTCGCCTTTTTAGTTTTCTGTAAATGGAAATTATTGTGCCGGCTTTGTCTGTCCGTCCGCACTTTATTCTGTCCGCAATCTGTTCTGTCCGCACTTATTTCTGTCCACCCTTTTTCTGTCCACATTTTTTCTCTTCGCACTTTATTCTGTCCACACTTTTTCTGTCCGCACTTTATTCTGTCCGCACTTTTTCTGTCCGCGCTTTTTATGTCCTCACTTTTTCTGTCCGCACTTTATTCTGTCAGCACTTTATTCTGTCCGCACTTATTCCTGTCCACACTTTTTCTGTCTGCACTTTTTCTGTCCACACTATTCTGTCCGCAATTTATTTTGTCCGCACTTATTTCTGTCCACACTTTTTCTGTCCGCACTTTTCCTGTCCGCACTTTATTCTGTCCGCACTTTTTGTGTCTGACCTCAGATCTTAAAGACTACTGAGGCTAGAGGGCTGCAAATTGCTATGTTGATCATCCACCCTCCAATCATCAAACATACCAAATTGCAGCTCTCTAGCCTCAGTAGTTTTTATTTTATTTAAGGTTAAATTTAGACATAATCATGCTTCTTGCAACGATATAGGACAGGCCACCACTGGGCCATGGTTAAAGTTTCATGGGCCGCTGCTCATACAGCATTATAACGAGACCACCGAAAGGTTGATCTATCATCGGTGGCCTTGATTATACGCTGTAGCGGCTGTACAGAAAACTCGATTGCATTTTTTACTCGTTTATTCATCGTTCCATTTCCCCCCTGACAGAACGATCTCCGGTAATTACCGATACTCCAATCACATCCATTAAAAGGAATCAGAGCATATAATATAATATTTAAACTAACGTTTCTCATTTTCTGACGCAATCGAACCGAACTTAATAACAGAAACGTTGTTCGACGCAGAGAACGTTGTTGCATTTAAAAAAAAAAAAGATAAAATGGTGATTCGTTGGGATGATTGCGGTACTGGACATTGGGCGGCGATTGGAATCCTCTGATGGGAGATTTAATGGGCGTGTTTGCGAAGGGTCATAATCATCTTTCGCGGGCGGATTGCTTCGTGAAATGATAATCCTCCCCCCCCCCTGCCCCCTTTGTCCGGTCTCTCGCTCCTGCTGCTTTTGCTGTTGTGGCTGCTTTTGCTGCTGTGGCTTCTTCCCCTGCTGTGGCTTCTTCTGCTGCTGTGGCTGTGTCGGTTCACTTTTTGGTTCTCTGTACAAGGAAAATATTGCTCCGGCTAGGTCTGTCAGTCCGAGCTTTTTTCTGCCCGCACTTTTTCTGTCAACATTTTTTTTTTGTCAGCATTTTTTTTTATGTTCGCACTTTTTTCTGTCCGCATTTTTTTATGTCCGCACTTTTTGATGTCAGCACTTTACGCCCGCACTTTTTTTTGTCCGCACTTTTTTCTGCCCGCACTTTTTTCTGTAAGCATTTTTTCTGTCCGCATTTTTTCAGTCCGCACTTTTTCTGTCCGCACTTTTTCTGTCCGCACTTTTTCCAGTCCGCACTTTTTCTGTCCGCACTTTTTTATGTCCGCACTTTTTCTGTCAGCACTTTTCTGTCGGCCCTCAGATCTCAAAAACTACTCAGGGTAGAAGGCTGCAAATTGGTATGTTGATCATCCACCCTCCAGTCATCAATCATACCAAATTGCAGCCCTCTGGCCTCAGTAGTTTTTATTTTATTCAAGGCTAAAGTTAGACATAATAGTGCTTCTGGCAATGATATAGGATAGGCCACCACCGGGCCATGGTTAAAGTTTCACGGGCCGCGGCTCATACATCAATAGAAAAAATCCTATTCATGGTTAGACTTAAAGGATAATTTTCGCTGTTAACAGAAAAATTCCTATTAATATCTACAATTAGAGAAGAGTTTTAGCTAGTAATAAAAAATTTCTATTGATAGCTATGGACAGAAAAATTCCTATTAACAGTAAGAATCAACAAATAATTTCAGCTATAAAAAATCTATTAACAGCTAGAATAAAAAAATTATTTTAACTGTCAATAGCAAAATTAATTTTGATAGCCAAAATTCAAGAAGAATTTTAGCTATTAACTAAAATTCCTCTAAAATTTTAGCTATTGACAGGAATTTTTCTATTGACAGCTAAAATCATTCTTTAATTCTAGCTATTAATAAATATTTTTTGGTTAAAAGCTAAAATAATTTTTCTATTCACAGTTAAAATCATTCTTTAATTCTAGCTGGTAATAGATTTTTCGTTAAAAGCTAAAATAATTTTTCTATTCACAGCTAAGATCATTCTTTAATTCTAGCTGTTAGTAGAAATTTTTCTGCTTAAAAGCTAAAATAATTTTTCTATTGACAGCTAAAATCATTCTTTAATTCTAGCTGTTGATAGATTTTTGGTTAAAAGCTAAAATAATTTTTCTGTTGACAGCTAAAATCATTCTTTAATTCTAGCTATTAATAAATTTAGATTTTTTTGGTTAAAAGCTAAAATAATTTTCCTATTGACAGCTAAAATCATTTAATTAATTCTTATTCTTAACAGATTTTTTTATCTAAAATTATTTAATTAAATCTTGCTCTTAATAGAAATTTGTCTAATGGCTAAACTATATTTTTAAAAGAAATTTCACCAATCAACTCCCGGGGCTAAAAAGTATTGCCAACAACATATCTATCTATTTTTCCAGGGCCATAGAATCACTCCATTCGCAACTGGAATCCACACGGGGGGTTGGGGAGGGGGGCATTCTGCAAAATGAACCATGGCGAAATACTTGACCATTACACGGAGAGGTTTCATTCCGGCCTCATTCATGTGCGATTATTTCCGCTGCAAATTGTACGCGTACGCTTTCATTCCCCTGCAAGCGTATTGCCATTAATTGCCATGCATACGGCAATTCTTAGGCCCGGCTGTATAGGGCAGTTTTAAAAAAAACTGGGGCATTAGCGAATTCCGGTCGTTCATAGAGAATTCGTGATTTTTTGGGGTATTAATTCTTTCCGATTTTTATTGAGAAAAATTCTTTATTATTTGTGTGTGTACTCCCCAGTAATATTCCATCTTCGACCGCCCCCCCCCCCCACAAAACCATTCTCCTCAGATTAACTTGTAATACGAGATCATTACTTTTTCATTTGAGGCTAAACTTTAACCTTACATAAAATAAAAACCACTGAGGCTAGAGGGCTGCAATTTGGTATGTATGATGCTTGGAGGGTGGATGATCAAGATACCAATTTGCAGCCCTCTAGCCTCAGTAGTTTTTAAGCTCTGAGGGCGGACGGGCAGACAAATAGCCGCCTCAACAGTTTACTTTGACAGAAAACTATGAAAAGCACTAAAATAACGAATAAATTTGTGGCATGACTCTTAGTCAATAATGACCTCAATGGCTTTGAAAATGGGGTCTCGCCCTTTGAATCCCTTTTGCAATGTTACGTATGATTTTAATAGCTTTCAAATGGACTTGGGGCCCGATTTGAGGGCCTAAAGAGACCGGTACTAAAAATGGACGATCCTTGGGGGGCACCTGATGTCATTTTTTTTTTTTTTCACCACTACGTTTACAAAAGCAATTTTGGTCGTGGCTTCCCTTTGGAGAATAGACCATTTATTTGATTTTCCCTTTTAATTTCAGTGATTTTACAGATCATGTGACATTTGAGTTTGTCATATGGTCATGATCATAACATATCATGGATGTCATAACTAAGGCATTGTTGTTATGAGGACATTTTTGCATACTCTTACGGAAACCGCACAGGGACGCTCCAGTTAGCTTATGATATGTGCATTTATTTTTATTTCCCATTTTCACACTAACTATTATTTATGTTTGCGTAAAGTACAACAGGCGCAACAGACCTATGGATTTTATACGAGGATATCTGAAAAAAAAAGTAAAAAACGAATTGAGTTTTCTGTACAGCGTATAATCAAGGCCACCGAAAATAGATCTCTCTGTCATATATATATATATATATATATATATATATATATATATATATATATATATATATATATATATATATACATGCATACATATATATGTATATATGTGTGTGTGAGTGTAAGTATATATGTGTATCTCTCCACAACAATTAACACCGCTGACTAAGCGCAATGTACGAGCACACTCGTAAAACAGCATCCTCCCCCTACAGATTTCATTGCAACATGAAAAGTCCTTTGATGTATTGATTACCCAGATTAGCAATGCAAAGTTCCTCACAAAATAAATTGTGCATGGCTTTCATATGATTACGGCTGCAATGTATTCGGTCAGCGTTACAGCAAAAACGGATTACCCGCGGTTACAGTTGCGCTTGTATTTTGAAATTGGCACCTAGTTTTTTTTTTTTTTTGCTGGAAATGTCTCTCTCTCTCTCTCTCTCTCTCTCTCTCTCTCTCTCTCTCTCTCACACACACACACACACACATATATGTATATAATATACAGCATATATATATATATATATATATATATATATATATATATATATATATATATATATATATATATATATATATATATATACATTATATATACATATACATATATATAAAGAGAGAGAGAGATTTCCAGCAAAAACTAGGTGTCAATTTATATATATATATATATATATATATATATATATATATATATATATATATATAAATTGGCCAATTTATATATATATATATATACACAGTAAAATTTCTAGGAGAAATAGGACAATAATGAACCCTCCGCACAAATCTTGAATGCAAGTAAACCATTATTAGAAACCCTCGCAATTGCACAAACACCCGCGAGCGAACAATAAACTAATTCTAGCCGGATAGATTTCGCCGCCTAAGTTTTTCCCTCTGCCGTAACAATGCCACTCGTCGGAGGAGTAAGCCTGAAATTGCAATATCAGGCTAATTGATTTACCGGCGACAAAAACTTTATTAACATCAAAGATCTCGGGGATGCAAGGGGCAGCCTTTGAAGTCTTCGACGAAACGCACTTGTTTTCCCCTCCTCGAGTCTGTCGTAAAAAGCTCTGTTCCCGAACTGTGCGCGAAATCTCAAAATGGTGGAACGCCCTGGACGTATCCCATCATACTCTCAACATTTTGGTTACCTGATATAGATATATCCGCTGATAATTAAGTCACAGTCACTAACCAGGCGTGTTGTTGTTCACTCCACGAGAAAAGAGTTTGAGGGAAGAGTTTATTGCTCAACGCTATGTCGTCTGGGCTGTCACGTTCAGCTGGTCTGGAAACTGGGATCTTTCCTAGTGACCCCCTAGAGTTTTCGGGGGTCGTTATCTTGGTCTAATATTTCTTGGGGGTCATTATCTTTATGATATTTATAGTCTTTTGTTTATGTCGTTACGGTAATCCCCAGCGGGTTTGTACGTACCGGGTTAAATTTACCCTTGGGGGTCACTGTCTAAGAAAGATCCGAAAACTGCAACCGGAACTTCAGAAGTTCAAGCGAGAGTGCAATGCATTACTACCCTAATACAATTCAGTTTGTATTCTGATATTTGACTTACATTTTTATTTATTTATTAGTCTGTTAATTTGTCTGTGATCTCCTCTTTCTGTATTTCCCATTACCTTCTGTTACTTCTTTTCAATGAACACCATAATATTCTTCGGAAGCTTGAATTTCAGGTCAATGGCACCTGTGGCGGGCTTGCTCCTTGTGAGTAGGGTTCATCTTCTGAATAATAATAATAATAATAATAATAATAATAATAATAATAATAATAATAATAATAATAATAATAATAATAATAAATCTTCCTTATCTTAAAGACCTTTTATTCCAGTCAAGAATTTCATTTAGTGGCACGAATTAAACAAGTAAAAAATGCGCAGAAGTTTCTTCGGCGCAACCGAGTTTTCTGTACAGTCACTACAGCATGTAACCAAGGCCACCGAAAATAGATCTATCTTTCGGTGGTCTCTGTATAATGCTGTATGAGCCGCGGCCCATGAAACTTTAACCACAGCCAGGTTGTGGCCTGGCCTATATCGTTGCCAGATGCACGATTACGGAAAACTTTAACCTTAAATAAAATAAAAAAACTACCTAGGCTAGAGCTCTGCAATTTGGTATGTTTGATGACTAGAGGGTGGATGATTAACATACCAATTTGCAGCCCTCTAGTCTCAGTAGTTTTTAAGGTCTGAGGGCGGAGAGAAAATTTTCCGACAAAATACAGTGCGGACGGACAGACAAAGCCGGCACAATAGTTTTCTTTTCAGAAAACGATAACCTGATTATTATTCTAAGCTCCCACTGACAGCGAAACTTTAATTGAACAAAACCACGATGAAGAATTACTGGTAAAATCTAGAGGTAATTATAATTTTGATTAGGCATTTTACCTACATTCAATGCAAGACATCGAATTACTTTATTGCGAACAGAGAATAATGAATAGTAATAAGATTCAGAAAGACGAGACTTAGGTTCTATGAACTTAATCAGAAAAAGTTCTAGTGTCTCTGAGCGCTAAGGAAACAACTGCTAAATCAATCGGCGGCTGCAGAATATGCAACCGATTCAGCGATTTTCATATTACGCGAAATTTTGCTGAGAAAATTACAGTCACATTTGGACATTTACTAAGTTTATGCAAACTTTATTATTATTATTATTATTATTATTATTATTATTATTATTATTATTATTATTATTATTATTATTATTATTATTATTATTATCAAAAAACAGATTCCTTACAGAAACACGTGCACTTTTAACCCATTAGCTGGGTATCAATTTAAGGAGACAAAATGAAATGTAAAAGAGTTACATTGATTCCTTTCAAGAAGAAATTTAACTAACCTGGAACCAAAGACTTCAGGAAATATTCTCCAGTAATGAAGGTGCTCAATGCCCCAAAATGAGAGACTGCAGTATCTACAAAAATACAAAACTGAGAAAAATGGTAGATACTCCTTTGCCTTACTACTGATTTTGCAGATACTGCAAACGGGACCCCGTAAATACTTGTGGAAAGGCACTGCAGAATCAGTCTGAAACTGCAGTAACTTACGTATTAGTGTTTCACGAGCCCAATAGGTGGCATATCTCAATTTCGAAAATTTTGCAGATAATGCAGTTTTCCCTTGCCTTACTACTGATTTTGCAGATACTGCAAATGGGACCCCGTAAATACTCGTGGACAGCATTGAAGAATCATTCTGAAACTGCAGTAACTTGTGTACTTTGTGTTTCACGAGCCCAGTAGGTGGCATATCTCAATTTCGAAAATTTTGCAGATACTGCAGTTTTCCATTTTAGGGCAGCATATACCCAAATAACTGTCAATTTGACTCGCAAATTTTTTTTTTATTAAGAAAGTACTGAAGAATCAATTAAAGAAAAAAGTCGTCACATGATTCATATGGTAATTATCATAAACATCTGTGGGAACACCTCCGTAGCGTTAATCAGATTTCAGCCGCTTTTAAAAGTTCTGAGAAGCGTGACGGTAAAATTATTCTCTATTACCACGCTCGTTCGGAATATAATTTTAATTTCTTTACACACCATCCCCGTAATCTGCTTACCACCGAAAATAAGATTTTGCTTTGCAGAAATTATACAGGCGAATGCAATTAGTCTAATCTTGTGGAAAATGTTTTCATGCTATTGCGACAATATCAAATTGTGCTTAATGTTATTCGGTCTCACGAGTCACGAGCATAATGGCTATTTCATGGAGGTGAAGGTCATAGATTTACTGATATAGAAACTAGGTGGAACCGACTGTTAAACAGAACCGACTGTTAAACAGATGTCCCAGTAGTGGGGGTTAGTGCCGTCAGCGCGCCTCACTCGGTGCTCAGTAGGCATTACTTAAGGTTCTTTGCGGCGTCCCTTAGGCCTCTAGCTGATACTTCTTTCATTCCTTTTATGTATATCCATTGATAACCTCTCCCTACACTTGTTTCATAGTGCAACTGGTTTGAGGTTTTCCTCCTGTTACACCTTTCAAACCTTCTTACCGTCAATTTCCCTTTCAGCGCTGAATGACCTCATAGGTCCCAGTGCTTGGCCTGTGGCCTAACTTCTATATTCGTTCCTTAAACTGTCGTGATCAAGCAGTTATTTGGCGTATCCGATTGGACTTCTATTTATTTGAATTTTGAGAAAGTTATCATTTAATAATATTTCATACTGACTTCGATGACGACTACAAGAAGAGAGGCTAGGGATGAGTGGAGATTTGTGGAAGATAAAGCACAGGTAAGACATGAATGGCGGAATATTACAGAAGCCCTTTGCGTCTCAAGGCGTTGAGTCAATGATTACATATATATATATATATATATATATATATATATATATATATATATATATATATATATAATATACATATATATATTATAATATATATACAACATATATATATATATATATATATATATATATATATATATATATATATATATATATATACTGTATATATATATGTATACACACACGTCTGTGCATATTTTTGTGCGCTGCTAGTACATAGGTAGATATATCGACACACACACACACACACACACTCAAAGATCTTAAATTCTGGTAATACCGATCTAACGCCAGAAAACTAGTATTAACATAGATATCGTCCCCTCTCCTAAATAGTTGCTCACAATGCATAGCTATTGCTTAACATCAGGGAGAGGTATACAACGGCTTTGCTGTCTCCGAATTACACTGATATGCGAACGGGGGGCGGGGGGGCGGAGGGGGAACTGAGTTTCATTATGAATCTCGGAGTATTCCATGAATCCTGAAGTGTGAGACGTTATAAAGTAATAAAGGACTGAAATGAAACGAGAGAATTATGTACAGCGCGCGATTGTCATTCCATTACGAGTCCAAAACTACGTGAATATCAATCTCTCTGCGGATGTAGAAATGGAGCTTAATACTTTGAAGATGATTTTCCAAGAGGGGAAGGATGGAAAGAAGCTATTTATACACTCTTTAGGCTTCGTCAAGAACTGAGAATATTAGTTCCTCATTCTCGTCAAGAGAATAACGAATATTATTAGAGAATTTTTAATTTTTTCCTATGGCTTGCGCACCTCCCCCTGGGAATTGCTGACGCCCCCCTAGTGGGGGTGGCCGCCCCCCAGCTTGAGAACCACAGCTCTTGCGGAAAGATATCTGTTACCGTTCCCAAATAAGGCAACCGTACTCGACGTCAGAGGAACTCAGTCAATCAATACAGAATATTGCTGGACGGGTAATCGTTTGTATTCAAGTGAAACTCTTGTCTATGAGAGATGCAATATTTTTTTCTCCCTATCAGCTGTTATTGGGAAGATTACTTGACGACGAGAGAGAGAGAGAGAGAGAGAGAGAGAGAGAGAGAGAGAGAGAGAGAGAGAGGGAATGTTCATCGCAAGGGATAACTATACGACCAATAATTTGTACTTGAAACGACCTCACCAGAGAATAATTTGTCGGGGTCCTTGATATCGATCAATTATCATTAAATTGGAAAAGAGAAAGGGGAAGCCTTTTTTTCTTAATGGATGATCTTTGCTAGTTATTGGACTGATTATGACAGTTAAATATATAATAATAATAATAATAATAATAATAATAATAATAATAATAATAATAATAATAATAATAATGATAATAAAGTTAAGTATACCTTAGTTTAAGCAGACCACTGAGCTGATAATAATAATAATAATAATAATAATAATAATAATAATAATAATAATAATAATTATTATTATTATTATTATTATTATTATTATTATTATTATTATTATTATTATTATTATTATTATTATTATTATTATTATTATTATTCAGTAGATGAAACCTATTCATATGGAACAAGCCCACCAAAGGGGCCACTGACTCGAAATTCAAGCTTCCAAAGAATATTGTGATCATTATTAATTGAGAAAGGTAAATGGAAATACAAAAAGAATAGCTCTCACTTATTAAAAAGAAAAATAAATTAATAAATTGGTAAATAAATAAAAATGTATGAAATTGCAAGGAGCGGTGAATCACTAGTCACTTTCATTAATTATGAAGCTATCAGCCCAAATGGTAACAGTGATGGTAAACTTATTTTCCTTGTTCAACGAACATGAGAATAACGCATTTAGCACTTCTTTTACTTCCTGTTGTTAATTCTAATTTTAGTTTTCTGTACAAGAAAACTATTGTGTCGGCTTTGTCTGTCCGTCCGCACTTTTTCTGTCCGCCCTCAGATCTTAAAAACGACTGAGGCTAGAGGGCTGCAGATTGGTATGTTGATCATCCACCCTCCAATCATCAAACATACCAAGTTGCAGCCCTCTAGCCCCAGTAGTTTTTATTTGATTTAAGGTTAAAGTTAGCCACAATCGTACTTCCGGCACTGCTATAGGTACCAACAACACAGGCCACCATACTGAGGCTAGAGGGCTGCAATCATCAAACATACCAAATTGCAACCCTATAGCCTCAGTAGTTTTTATTTGATTTAAGGTTAAAGTTAGCCATAATCGTACTTCTGGCACTGCTGTAGGTACCAACAACACAGGCCACAACCGCGGCTGTTTCACGGGCAGCGGCTAAGAGTTTCATGGGCTGTGGCTGAAAATTTCATATAGTATTATATGTTGTATAGAAAACTCGATTGCGCCGAAGAAACTTCGGCGCATTTTTTACTAGTTTTTTTTTCAGATTCGCTTTAGTTCAATATATCATAATCACATTTAGGCTTCCACTCTGCTAGATTCTCGTCATGTGAATTCTGATCGAAAAACAGAAAGCTTTCCGGAGCGTCATTTTTCGTCTCCCATCTCTGCTTACCTTTTGGCAGAAGAGGAGTTGGGGGGGTTGGGGGGGGCGGGCGAAAGGATTCTCCCCAGGTACTTGTTAAGACCCGCCATGAACTAATAAATCTATCTTCGCGTCGATGGAAAAAGGGGAATAAAAAGAGAATAAAAAAATTAAACAGATTAAACTATCGGGAAAGATTCCGGGGGAATGGAACAAAGTTCGACATTGTTTATCTTTCCGGGGAATATCGACAGCAACAAAAATTCGCGAGAGCTTTATGCCCCACTGACCTGAGTGATTGAGATTCATGCTTTTTCTCTCTCTCTTTTTTTTTTATATTTTTTCTCTCTCTTTTTTTTAGTTGTATCCCTTTCCCTTACTCTGCCAATTAAAGAGAGAAGGATTTATGATGGACCATAGATAACGAGAAAGCAAATTGATAAGAGATCACAGAGAGGAACTGTGTACTCTTTTTTACTGTTTGTTCATTCTATAGTTTGTATATTATTCAAGACTTGAAATATTTCTTTCATTCTTCGTCAGATCTTCTTTGTATCGTGTATTGTATCTATAGAAATATCTCTGAATATCATGAGAAATGTAGATAGCTTATTGTACTAGAAATGCGGCGGAAGAATAAAAATGGATCATATTTTCAACTGGATTTTAACGTCCAACTATGTTTTATAAAGAAAAATCTGATTCATTTTCATCCACTGCCGAGTAAGGAAAGAAACAAGTAAAAAATACACCGTAGTTTCTTCGGCACAATCGAGTTCTCTGTACAGACGCTACGGCGTATTATTAAGGCCAACGAAAATAGATCTATCTTTCGGTGGTCTCGGTATAATGCTGTATGAGCCGCTGCCCATGAAACTTTGACCACCGCCAGACGCACGATTATGGCTAACTTTAACTTTAAGTAGAATAACAACTACTGAGGTTAGAGGGCTGCGATTTGGTATGTTTGATGACTGGAAGATGGATGATCCACATACCAATTTACAGCCCTCTAACCTCAGCAGTTTTTAAGATCTGAGGGCGGACAGAAAAGAAGTGCGGACGGACAGACAAAGCCGGTACAATAGTTTTCTTTGACAGAAAGCTAAAAATGAGACTGCTACTTAGCGCTTATTAGGCGCTATTTCAGCCACACAACACCCCAAAAGATATCCAGCCATGAGCCGGAATGCAACATACTCGCTACTGGTCAATCCTTCGCCCACTGCAAGAGTATCTACGGAAGCCCAGTGTATCTTTAGGCAAGCAAAAGATGGAGGAATGCGGGCGCTGCCACAGGAAATTGAAAAGGTGCCACAAGAGAGAGAGAGAGAGAGAGAGAGAGAGAGAGAGAGCCCGGTCCGTGCATCAACGAGCGTCCGGGCTTTGAAGTAGCGAGCCTTCACTCACACCTCTTTGATGTGGGCCGTGGCTGCGTTGCATATGCAGGAATGGAAGTGGAGGGCGCAACAACAACAGGATTTCAAGGTTATGAAAACTGAAATGTATATGTATGTATATATATATACATATATATATATATATATATATATATATATATATATATATATATATATATATATATATATATATATTGAAACAGTTTTCATAACGTGGCTAACCCAACGGCAAGTTTACCAGAACGTCAGAAACACTTCAACACTGGTCCAGAAAAGCTAATTCAGATTATATATATATATATATATATATATATATATATATATATATATATATATATATCAATTGTGGCACTGCTGAGTCGGGAAGTTGGGGAAAACCCGCTGGTATGCAAGGTAGTTAGCCTGCCCAGGTAAAGCTCTAAGGACAGTGGTACTCAAGTTCCAACTTCTTTTATGACTTGTGTGGCTTGCTTGGCAACGGTTTAGTCCTTCAGTTGAAAGACCTGGGTTCGATCCTGATGTGACTCAGAAATTTATATATATATATATATGTGTGTGTGTGTGCATGTGTACAGTAGATATATATATATATGTGCGTGTGTGCATGTGTAGATATATATATGAATATAAAACCATTAACCACAGATAAATACAATTTTCTTACTTCTTCCGATGACCCCATTGCAGAAGACAAACAGCGCGCTATTGGCCATCTTACGCATATTCTATTTCTCTCTCACGAGACGCCCAAAGAGGATCACAGGCCGAAATTCGCCGACGTGACATTCTGAAAGAGGGAAAAAAAGAAATTCAATTTACATTCGATGACGTCGCAGAGAGGTGCTTTCCAAATGTTTGGGAACCGTTTCTGAAAATATGTGCCGTTCTTGGGTTGTTTCCGAAGAGAAAGAGGTATTAGTATGCTTATTGCTTTTTTTTCAGTTTTCTGCAAAAGGGAACTATTGTGCCGGCTTTGTCTGTCCGTCCGCACTTTGTTCTGTACGCACTTTTTCTGTCCGCACTTTTCTGCCCACCCTCAGAGCTTAAAAACTACTGAGGTTAGAGGGCTGCAAATTGGTATGTTAATCATGCACCCACCAATCATCAAACATACCAAATTGCAGCCCTCTAGCCTCAGTAGTTTTTATTTTATTTAAGGTTCAACTTAGCCATATATCGTTGCTTCTGGCAACGATATAGGATAGGCCACCACCGGGCGGTGGTCAAAGTTTCATGGACCGCGGCCTATTTTCGGTGGCCTTGATTATGCGATGTACAGAAAACTCGATTGGGTCGAAGAAACTTCGTCTCATTTTTTACTTGTTTGAGTTACGTTTAAAAACTAGTATGCTTGTAAAAAAATTTTTTTTGGTTTAACGTAATAAAAATAAAAACAGTGAAAATATGGAGAAAGCTCTGTCATGGATCTGAGATAAATTATTTCAGAAAAAAAAATTGCTTGTTGTCGAGTGTGTGTTCCACAAGCTTTGACCTTTTTTGACGCAATATCTTCGAGGTCAACAACTAACTTTTAAAATATTTTCATCAATATTGTGTAAGAAGTCTTCAGCATGACCCCTAAATGACCCCCCAAAAATTCGGAGCAATGCTAAAATTGATAGCCTATTGGTGCACTAATGGGCGAAATTCAGCCGTGAAGAACAAAGGGCATCACCATTTGGCAATTTGGCGTTAAATGGACGGACATTAACTTCATCAGCGTGTTGTAGGGAGGTTCATCTCTCTTCTGTAAAGCGACCTGCATGCAAGCAGACTCACTAACAGGGAATGGAGGAAAGAAAGTGGGAATCGAATAGTGCAGGGACAGTGTGTTTTTGTTCAGAAGTTCAAGCGAAAATGTAATGCATTTCTACCCTAATACTGTTCTTCTTGCATTTTAATACTTTTTCAGCTATTCGTTATTTAATTTATTTTTTTAATTAGTGGTATCTCTTCTTTCTGTATTTCCCTTTACTTCCTCTTACTTCTTCCTAATGAACACCTTAATATTCTTTGGAAGCTTGAATTTTCAAGTCAGTGGCCCTTTTGGTGGGCTTGTTCCATATGAATAGGTTTCATCTACTGAATAATAATAATAATAATAATAATAATAATAATAATAATAATAATAATAATAATAATAATAATAAAGGAAATTCTACTTCCCACTTATTTTTGTCTTTATATTGAAACTGACATTTCATTACCTTTCATTCTAAAGCGCTTCTTTATTAGCCCATTTTCTTTCATACATCCCAGGATTCCCTAGAGAAAACCGTCAGTGGAGACCCAACGATGAAGATCCTATTACCAAACGGGCGAAAATTAATTTACGAAACAATGAAATCAGTGGGATTTCAACCCTTCATAACTCTGGCTGATCAATATGATTACTCGTCATGGATAATCATACGAGAAATGCGACGAACAATTCATCAGTTTCAAAAAGATATGACTCCATTACTCGCGGAATCCTGCCCTCAAACATTCGAGAAAAATTTTGCCGAAAGAATAATTCAATGCCCCGACTTCCTTGCAGTCTAAAATTGCGTTTAATGCGAAGCGTTTTTAGCCCGCCAAGAGTGAACGGCCTGTGTTTTGAGAGAATCATTTCTAAATAAGAAATATTTGAACAATGTTACCCTCCATACCGCAGGACATTCAATCTACGCACTTACGTTTCAGGAGAGCCGTTGTAAGGAATTCACCCTGGCTGGCCAACCAATCAGCGTCTTTGTTATTGTTGGTCAACCAATCAGCGTCTTTGTTATTGTTCTGAGAGTCGTCACTCCGTTAGCCGATCCAGCGCTTGGATTACACCGGTACAAATTAACTTTATCGATAATATTAGCTGTAGTATTGATCACAGACCGATCATATTGCCATTCTGGTTAGTTTCGACAATGTAGACGCAGTAGGAATGTGCCAAGTGCCTGGCCCGTCATGGATAATGTGAAAAAAAGCCAAAAAAAGGGAAATATCTGTACTCGGTCAGTGTCTTCCGTGGTCAAGGCATGCCTGCGCAGTTGGTCCTGAGAGCTGTTTAGGGCGATCTTTCGTGTCCAGATAGTAGTGATACAACAAAATACCGCCTGAAGTGGAGAGCACACAAGAAAAAAGCAAATTTAAACAAACTAAGGACTCTCCTATTCTGCAGGAGCTACGGTACTGACGAGAAAACACTAAAAGACAATTATTATAAAATATAAGAAGCACCCTATTTTGAAAACGTTCAACGGCCCGAGAGAGGGAATTATCCCTGTCGAGGGCTGTACATAAAACCAAACAAAGTGAAGACAGTGATAACTTCTTCCAAATCCTCGTTGATGACCCCTGCTGCCCGTCTATAGGTCAATGCAACAGTGATGAACAAAACAAGAACTTCTCATTGGTGAGTACAGCCATTTTTAACCTTTATCCATTGTTTCATACTTTTTCATCCATTTAGATGATTTTTATGCGGTTCCCCATCACCTCCATCATTATTAATTATTCGCGTGTTTACTGAATTATGCTTATTAACTGTGTGTGACAGTATTAGTTTCTAGAAATTTTTTGAATTTTTTGGCAATAGTCACCATAAACTTCATCATCAACCGTTATGCGGTTGTTTTTAGGATTATTATTAACATACTCCCTGACATATTTATCAATGTGTATCCATGTTTTTTTTTTTAACCATGTGTGACAATGTTTTCGTAATCTGGGGACCTGTTTTTGAAGAAGACAAAAATTTCGGAGGGGCGTTGTATTGGGACTGTATACCATGGAATCATTTTGATACATGTATGCTAGGCATAATTGATGTGAAATCATAGTGATATACGTAAGCAGAATTGACATTGGCAGAATGGTAGAACTATAGTATAACTCGCCTTCTATAATTAAACTGGAATTCGTCTTTTTCTATAGTATTTTGGTTGCTTATCAAGAACTTACTATTAAATTTGGCAGTCGACTGTAATTAACCTGTAATTAATCTTAGAACTTTATCCAACAAGGTGGTGGACCCCTTGGGAATGTGGGGTTTTGGGTAGGGTAGACCACAGGGAGAGAGAGTAGATATGCTATTGTATGTTGGTCAACCAGGAATGCTATCATGCATGTGCAATATTATAGGGGAACTTTTGGTAAAAAGCGGAGCGGATAATTGAGGAATATGGGGTGGGGAGGGAAGGACACAGTCAGATAGATATATATCATGCCAATTATGTTAAAATATGAACTCCAAATCGAGGAAAACCCTCTTAAGCATGTGTACTAAAGGCAAACGGCAGTTTGAGGAAAATGGAGATAGGGAGAGATCGAGTGATCTCACCAGGGGGTCCGGGCGGGCTCTGCCCCACTAGCTAAGTAACATGGCTTACTAGGTTAGGTTAGGTTAGGGTAGGTTAGGTTAGGTTAGGTTAGTATAATTCCTTTCATAATAGGTTTCCTTCACTGTGCAGCTAAGTAACATGGCCTACTAGGTTAGGTTAGGTTAGGGTAGGTTAGGTTAGTATAATTTTTTATGATAGGCTTCCTTCACCGGCCCCCTCCCCTTTTCAATCCCTTCTTGAACATATGGCTCCCAGATGTCTTACGTGTTCTTGGAACTGTTCCAGAGTGGCCATCATAACAATAACATATCTGCTGTCTCTCCCTGTGTTTGACCCCACCCAAAACCCTGCGTTCCCAAAGGGTCCCAGACTTTGTTGGACAGAGATGTGAGGTTAATGAGAATTGACCTCCAATAAACAACACCACCTCCTTAATCAGCAACACTCGAAGTATAGGAAAACTCGTGCATAGTTATTCTATAGTATTACCAGCAGAATTGACATGAAATCATGGTGATACACCTAGGCAGAATTGACATGAAATCATGATAATACACTAGGCAGAATTGACATGAAATCATGATAATACACCTAGGCAGAATTGACATGAATTCATGGCAGTACACCTAGGCAAAATTGACATGAAATCATGGTAATACACATAGGCATAATTGACATGAAATTATGGTAATTGACATGAATTCATGGTAATACACGTAGGCGTAATTGACATGAAACCATGGTAAAATCTATAGGCAGAATTGATGTGAAAATATGCTAATACACATAGGCATAAATTGACATGAAATCATGGTAATAAATGCGGGCATAATTGACATGGAATCATGGTAACACACATAGGCATAAATATTCAGGGAATCATGGTAATACAAATGAGCATATATTGACATGAAATCATGGTAATACACATAGGACATAGGCATAATTGACATGAAATCTTGGTAATGCACGTAGGCAAAATTGACATAACTGACATGCAATTAGCTTTTTTTAATTGCTGCAGCAAATCTATCGAAATATAACGAAAGCTTCCCAGATATAGTGTTCACATCAGAAATTCGTTACATCTCAGGCCAGATGGAATATATATGGTCACTTTTACAAAAAAAAAACCATTGATGGAAATTCTTAGGGCCTTTAGCCTACTTAATAGTGATATCAAGATGGTTAAAATGTTTGTATTGTACATCTGCTATCGATAGACATTCGAGCGAATTGAATGCTAGCCTATCTATCAATAAAAGATGTTTATTCGTGGGAAGACGTTTGTGGGGTTGCATAAAAAAACAAGTAAAATTGCGCCGGAGTTTCTTCGGCGCAGTCGAGTTTTCTGTATATCGCATAATGAAGGCCACCGAAATTAGATCTATCTTTTGGTGGTCACGGTATAATGCTGTGCGAGTCGCGGCCCATGGACTTTAACTACTGCCCGGTGGTGGCCTGGCCTACATCGTTGCCAGATGCACGATTATGGCTAACTTTAACCGTAAACAAAATATAAAAACTACAGAGGCTAGAGGGTTGCAATTTGGTATGTTTGATGATTGGAGGGTGCATGATCAACATGCCAATTTGCAGCCCTCTAGCCTCAGTAATTTTTAAGGTCTGAGGGCGGACGGAAAAAGTGCGGACAGAAAAAAGTGCGGACGGACAGACAAAACCGGCACAATAGATTTCATTTCAGAAAACTAAAAAGTAGGTTAAATTCTTTACAAATATAAAAGTAATGTTTGGTATCTGAAACTCTTCATAGATGTATGTCGAGGCAAATTTAGCCAATATTTCAGGACAGTAACCTAGGGGTGTATTTTTGCTCGTGAGAGTAAAAAAAGAAAAATAATCCCTTCTTTAAAGCAAACAAATACAAAGTTTTAATCGGACCATTTCCACGTTAACAGTCACAGATGCAAAATGAACCGACTTGTGATTCCGGCAGTAACAATGACAAACCGGAAGAGATAAAAAGATAAAAAAAAAAAACATTTCCTCCCTGCCTGTTCCCCGAATATTGGCAGCTTCCCCCCCAAAAAAGCTCCGCGTAGCCTGACACAGTGGAGGTGCCATAGCTGATAGATGGCGGCACTCTATCTAGATTTCCTCCCTTTGCGAAGGCAATGAAAGTGGCACTTGCGCCTGTGAAATGGTGTGCCATCCTGTGGTCTAACAGGTGTCGGAGGTTTCGACAGGACTGAACGAGGCATCGACTGCGTGTGAAATGGCTCGGTCTTACTGACACAGTTCGATCTTGTTTTGACTCCTTTCGCGGGAGATGGGTCGGTAAAGCTACCCTTTTATCCCAGCTGGACAATGTGGCTTTGTCTATTCAAGTATTGTAGTTTAGCGCTCTAATCAAGTACGCTTGTTCTTATACGAGGGCGCCATACCTCCGCTTTGAGCTATTGTCAATACGGGCGTTTTTTTTTTTTTTTTTTAGTAAATATGAAGTGATATTAATATACTTGTACTTCGAATCGTATTTTGAAAATTTTGATTTAAAGTGAATACATCTGTAAGACAAGTACAATCTGAAAGGAATGGTTACTTTACCAGTTATCATAATTCCCCTTAATGTTGGTAGTATATATATATATATATATATATATATATATATATATATATATATATATATATATTATATATATATATATCTATATTGTATATATACACACACACACACTATATATATATATATATATATATATATATATATATATATATATATATACATACATACACGTTTGTATGTATGTATGTGTGTGTATAGCCTATTTCAATACTTAAATAGTGGTACGGCATACTCATATTTTTAACATGTATAATTTATTTGAAGGAAAATGTATCAAGATACACATAATACATATATAGCCTATACAGTATATATATATATGTATGTATGTATGTATATTTATATTTCTGTTTATATATATGTATATATATGCATATATATGAATGTACAGTATATATAAAGGACGATAAATATTATAGACGAGAGCCAAAAAAAAAAAATTTTGAATGATCTAAAATATATTTGATGTCTGACAACATAATTTTCCTCTATCACTTATGTAAATGGGGGGAGCCATTTTTCAAACCTCTTGGACACACCAGCGTCTGGATGATAAGAATTTTATGACCCAGTATATTATCAGGCTACGTGAACAAATACATTTTTCTCCGCTCTGAAATATGGGGGTATTAGGTGAAGAATTTCCGTAGCAATGGAGACTTCTTGAAATATATATATATATATATATATATATATATATATATATATATATATATATATATATATATATATATATATAAATTCTGTATTTATACTATTCTAAAAATTACATATCTATCTACTGTATATAATGCTTAAGATCCAGAAATTCAGTGCATGCATGAAAAAAGTAATTAAAAGTCCTAGAGTAAATACATTGCTCAAATATGTACAAAAACGGTTATATGGTCTTAGCAATAAACAGAAAATCTGTATAGAATTATCAAACAGCCCTAACGATCGTTACGAACCCTGACAATGGTAATATAAGCACTAATGAAAACGCTTGGATAAAACTCTGATGAAATTTAAGTCCTAACAATCGATTCAAAGGTTTTCTTTCTGTTACATCTTTCAAACCTTCTTACTGTCAGTTCCCATTTCAGCGTTGAATGACCTCAGGTCCCAGTGCTTGGCCTTTGGCCTAAATCCTATGTACCATTCTGTTACAAAGCCCGGAGGAAGAGTAAAATTGAGGAACTGGCTTATGACAGAAAACAAATAATGAAAAAAGTAATCGTTGCTTTATGTAGTGAAGATATTACGCTTGCTGCTTTCCTTGTTTTGCATTGTACTTACAGGCAATGCTGAAGGAATAATTTGTCTGTCACTTAAAAATTAAATTACAAACATAACTGTAGGTTGGCCATCTCGAATAATTCTTTCAGGGACCGCGAGTGATCGTTTTTGCTCAAATATCTTTCAAACGAATTATTTGATCGAGAAAGTACTTTGACATAGTGTGCAAGACACCTCCCGCTAATTCTTGGTAATGTAGTGCATTGCCAAATGGTTTCAGGCGTTTACTCTTGACTTACATGGTGTTGCCAAGCATCGCCAAACTATGCATTTGAACGTCCTTTATCCCCTTTTCGTTCCTCCCTCTCCCTTCCCCTCCTCATCCCTCCCTCAACCCACTTTCCTGGCCTCCCCTTCTCCGCCCCCACTTTCCTGTCTATGGGGGATAGCGGACGTTCGATTGCTTAGATGAGTCCTGCTGACTCATGCGACTTCGCCTTTAAAAGTCAGGAGTAAACGCCTTAACTAACACCACAGTGTACAAGACACCGTGTCAAAGGACCATTTCGATCAAATAATTAGTTTGAAAGGTATTTGAGAAAAATGATACATGCGGTCCCTGAAATGGATAATGGTGATGGCCAACCTACAGTTATTTTTGTAGTTTACTTTTTAAACGAAAAGCAAGTTATTCCTTCAGCATTCTTTGCAAGTTCAATGCAGGCGTCATATTTTCACTACATTAAGCAACGATGTTACTCTTCCTCTGGGCTTGGTTACGCAATAGCATACAGAATTTAGGCCAAAGGCCAAGCACTGGGACGTATGAGGTCATTCAACGCTGAAAGGGAAACTGACAGTTAGAAGGCTCGAAAGGTGTACCAGGAGGAAAACCTCAAAGCAGTTGCACTATGAATCAATTATTAGGAGAGGGTCCCTGAAATAGTAGGATTATGTAACACACTTACAACAAGTCTTCCTAAAACCAATAACCTTGACGCTGATATCCGTTTTGCCGTCATCATTAAACAAATAAATGATACTGGATTGTTATAGATTAGCGCAGTTTGCCGTCGAAGCCATTATTAATTTTAAACTGATGAAATTAGCGGAGCCGCAAAAAATTGTAATTTAGTGATGGTCTTATAGGATTAGTAATGCTCCATTAACGCCTTCGCGTGGTGATTAATTATATACAGTAATGACACTGCCTTAGATACTTTCAGAGCTCTTTCCCACCATAAAAATGAACCCTATGGCACTCTGAAATATCATCGAACTTCTTTACTAATATTGGAACTGATTATTAGAAAATGTTAGAAAATTTAATTGAAGGGATTTTGTGGGGAAAGCTTGTGTATTTGCAGTGATGCAGGCACTCTGCAAGACGCTGTGGTGCCCTGATGCATATATATAAATAATGTGTCAGTTTGTGGAGGTCCTTGAAAAAAGTTATATATAAATAAATATATATGTATATATATATAATATATTATATGTATATACATACGTATATATATATGTATATACATATGTATATATATAATAAATATTATATATATGTATGTACGTGTATATATATATACATATATGTATATATATATGTATATATATATATATATATATATATATATATATATATATATATATATATATATATATATATATCAAAGTTGAAGGCAGTTGCTTTAAAGCAGCGAGACTTTATTTAGCTGACGTTTCAGGATCATCTGTCCCACTTTCAGAGCTATAAATTAAAGAATAAGATTTAAAAAAAAAGTCTCAGGCTTGAAAAAAAGTTTTGTACACAAAATAATAAAAGTATAAAAGGAAATTTGATAAAAAGGAACAAAGTTTACCGAGTAGTAGTGGAGGTCAAAAGGGACGCTGCCTAGAACCTATAGTAATGCCTACAGTGCACCTCGTGAGGCGGGATCTGATAAGTCAACTGGGGAACTAGCTGTTAAATGAAGAATGTTTCCAGTACTGATAGTTGATGGTAATTCGGAGCTTTGCCTATTCTTTTAAAATCTTTGTAATCGATGCTATATTTAGATTTTTCGTGGCATCATCTCTTATGCATGAGAATTCGGGGTTTGAAAATTTTACACCCGTTCGATAATTACGCCACGATGAGAGTCTAGTGATCTGATCTCGGCTTCAACAACCTACGAGTGGAGCCCACGTTCTTCCCCAGGTCACGTCTGGGGGAATTAAACAAATGAATGGCTCCCGAGGTCATCAAAGGGCGAAGACTTTCTTTATATTTAAACAGTGACCCAACCGTCGTGGGGTTCCTAGGCATTAATTTAAATTCAACGACTGGTAGACATTTGTTCAATGTTTGTCGCAAGTCCTGGTAAAAACTATCGTGAATTATCGGGACACTTACGAAAAAGGGCTAGTTTTAACCTTATATTAAATAAAGACTACCGAGGCTAGAGGGCTGCAATTTGGTATGTCTGGTGATTGGATGGTGGATGATCAATATACCAATTTGCAGCCCTCTAGCCTCAGTTGTGTTTAAGATACGAGGGCGGACAGAAAAAGTGCAGACAGAAAAAAGTGCGGACAGAAAAAAGCGCGGATGGACAGACAAAGCCGGCACATTAGTTTTCTTTTACAGAAAACTAAAAATAGATTTTTGATCAAGTTCATTATATTAATAAAAAAAATACATTTGCTTTATTTCGAAGCTAATATTTCAAACTGACACTCATCATCCCCGAAACAGAGATACCGAAAGATTAACATACCCTCAAGTTTAAAGTAATGTATCAAACCTTTCCTCGAAACTCGACTTCATCTCCGATGATAACATTCTCATTGTAACCAACTTACACAAATTCCTTTCGCAGCAGAATTTCAAACGAAGCAAATTGAAAATCAATGGATGTGATGGGGAGCGTTTATTTGTAATCCCGCGAAAGGACAAATGAATTATTGCGTTTTATTATCGGAGATAATCAAATCTTTGAAATATGCTAATCTGGAAGGGTAGTTAAGCTCGGGCGTCCCTGGCTGTCAGAATGAATGATGTATGCAAATTAAGATAGATAACCAAGTGCTGGCTTCGTCCATGAAAATATATTTCAAATCGTATTCAGATGTTAATGGGTGATTGAGCCGCATTGTTGGTTGAGATATAATTTTTTTTAAATTTTTTTGGAGAAGTTTAAGGGAATGGAATTCAACATTAGCATATTTGCCTGTGCACATATTGTTCTTACGTTAAAAATTAGCCAAAACTTTATTTATACATCAGATTATATTGATTCACCGCATTATTATTATTATTATTATTATTATTATTATTATTATTATTATTATTATTATTATTATTATTATTATTATTTTAAGAAGTATAAGGGAACTTCGATGTTTTCATCCTGTTACAACATTCAAACCTTTTCACTGTCATTTTCCCTTTCAGCGCTAAATAACCTCATAGGTCGCAGTGCTTGGCCTCTGGCCTAAACTTTATATTCCATTCCATTCCAAAAAAGGATTTTAGATTGCACGAGTGGCTACACGAAAAGTGACAGTCGAGTTTTCTGTACAGCGTATAATCAGTACCGCCGAAAATACATCTATCTTTCGGTGGTCTCCGTATAATTAAGTATGAGCCGCGGCCCATGAAACTTTAACCATGGCCCGGTGGTGGCATGGCCTATACCGTTGCCAGACGCACGATTGTGGCTAACTTTAACCTTAAATAAAATCAAAACTATTGAGGCTAGAGGGCTGAAATTTGGTATGATTGATGACTGGAGGGTGGATGACCAACAAACCAATTTGCAGCCCTCTAGCCTCAGTAGTTTTTAAGATCTGATGACGGACATTTCAGAAAACCGAAAACACAATGCTAAAAATGGGATGAATTTTCAAAGTTCTTGAAGGGAAATTAACAGAAGGTTAGCTATTAACGAATGCCTGTCTACGGGCTTCGTGTCACCTACACGAAAAAAATATATATTTCTTTCAAGATTTTTCTCTCAGTCTGAATCTCATCTCCATGAAATGAATCCCTCCATCAGAAGAATTCTCTACTCAAAGTCTAGGGAAATTTCTAACTGGAACTTTCCTTTTAGGTCTTCTGGCCAACGTCTATGGAAATTTGGCAATCAGGTGCCTGAGGACAAACAAGGTTCCTAGAGATAGCCTGAAATAAGTCGTGTATTTTCAACAGTATTTCAGATGGAAGATAAAGTTCAGCTTGTAGATTTTTCAAATGTTTATTGAAGGTTTTAAGTCTTCAAAGGGAAACCTTTGTTGAAAAACTTAAAAATAAAGAAAATTGATGTTCAGAGCTAAGAATTAAAACGATTTTCTGGTTCTTTTTTGAATATGGAATTTAGGCCAAAGGCCAAGCACTGGGACCTATGAGGTCATTCAGCGATGAAACGGAAATTGACAGTAAAAGGTTTGAAAGGTTTAACAGGAGGAAAACCCCAAAGCAGTTGCACTTTGAATCAATTGTTAGAAGAGGGTGGAAAGTAAGATGGAAGAAAGAGAATATGAAAGGAGTTACAGTAAAAGGAACGAAAGGGGCGCAGCTAGGGCCCGAAGGCACGCCACAAAGAACCTTAAGCAATGCCTACAGTGCACCGCGTGAGGTGCACTGACGGCACTTCCTCCCTACGAGGAACACAACGTTAAAAACGTATGGTTTGCAAGACGGACAGTTAATAAATACAATATATCATCCAAAGTTTATTTTATGATGCAAAAATAAACGTATTGAATTTTTTAAGAAAATAAAAAAAATATGAAGTGGATGTGGCATTGGCCCCGTAGGGAGATAGTGCCGTCAGTGCACCTCATGCTGTGCACTGTAGGCAGTACTAAAGGTTCTTTGTGGCGTGCCTTCGGCACCTAGCTGCAACCCCTTTCATTCCTTTTACTGTACCTCCTTTCATATTCTCTTTCTTCCATCTACTTTCCACCCTCTCCTAACAATTGATTCGCAACTGAGAGGTTTTCCTCCTGTTACACCTTTTAAAATTTTTACTGTCAATTTCTCTTTCAGCGCTGAATGACCTCATAGTTCCCAGTGCTTGGTCTTAGGCCTAAATTCTATATTCAATTCAATTCGATATGCACAATTTCCTATAGCAAATTCATTGTTATTAATCACGTTTTGCCGAATTAGAATTTTCTTGATTTATCACTACACTCAAGTATTATCTAACTCCCCGTGACAATTCGAAGAGAGAGAAAAGGAAATATTATTGATATGTCTACACCATCGGTTCTTAACCTGGGGCCGTGCCCCCTTAGAGGGGCATCAGCTATTCCCAGGTGGGGGGTGCGTGAGCCCTATGAAAAAATGAAAATTTATCTAATTGTATTCGTTATTCTCTTAACTAGAGTCGCTAAGAAGCAGTGTCAAGTGTCTCACTAATTCATTCCCAGAAGAATAAAAACGGCTCTTTTTTCATTTTCCTTTAAATCTGGGAGGGAATTTTACACACAGGTGCAAGGGGGGCGTGGAGGGAAGGACCAACTCTTCGAGGGGGTGTGGAGGGAAGGACCAACTCTTAGAGGGGGCGTGGAGGGAAGGACCAACTCTTAGAGGGGGCGTGGAGGGAAGGACCAACTCTTAGAGGGGGCGTGGAGGGAAGGACCAACTCTTAGAGGGGGCGTGGAGGGAAGGACCAACTCTTAGAGGGGGCGTGGAGGGAAGGACCAACTCTTAGAGGGGGCGTGGAGGGAAGGACCAACTCTTAGAGGGGTGGTGGAGGGAAGGACCAATTCTTAGAGGGGGCGTGGAGGGAAGGACCAACTCTTAGAGGTCGGCGTGGAGGGAAGGACCAACTCTTAGGGGAGTCGTGGAGGGAAGGACCAACTCTTATAAAGGGGACGTGGTAATCAAAAGGTTACGAACCACTGGTCGACACTGCATCGGTGTATTACACATTCATTTATAAGTATTTCCAGATTCCAAAAAAAAAAAAAAAAGATACACTCCAACTACAAAGCGAAAGTTCACAGAGAACATGTTTTTGTTTTTTTCCCCCCTCAGATGTCTGTCCGGAAAATGGAAAAGGATTTTAATTTCCTGGACGAGGAATTCGAGTTTCCTCTTTGCCTTAGAGTTCGACCTAATGTCTCAACCTTTTTCCTCTACAGGCCTGTGGTTTTGTGTGTGTGTGTGTGTGTGTGTGTGTGTGTGTGTGTGTGTGCTACGATTTTGTTTCACGTCAGGACTCTTCCTTGAATTCTTGAAGTCCTAAGCAAGTACGTGTCTGTCCCTCGAGGGAATAGGGAGATCCTTTTCCACGTCCGAAATAAATCCATTGGGTGAATTTCAGGATTCTTAGTCTTTTTTGTGTTGTGGTTTTCCGTAAAAGAAAACTATTGAGGTGGTTATTTGTGTGTCCGTCCGCACTTTTCTTGTCCGCACTTTATCCTGTCCGCACTTTTTTCTGTCCGCACTTTTTCTATCCTCCCCCAAGATCTTAAAAACTACTGAGGCTAGAGGGCTGCAAACTGGTATGCTGATCATCCACCCTCCAATCATCAAACATACCTAATTGCAGCTCTCTAGCCTCAGTAGTTATTAGGCCTATTTCATTTAAGGTTAAAGTTAGCCATAATCATGCGTCTGGCAACTATATAGGACAGGCCACCACCGGACCGTGATTAAAGTTTCATGGGCCGCGACTCATACAGCATTATACCGAGACCACCGAAAGATAGATCTGTTCTCGGTGGCCTTGATTAAGCACTGTGGTGGCTGTACAGAAAACTCGATTTCACCAAAGAAACTTCGGCGTAATTTTTGCTTGTTTATTTTAGTTAAATAAGGCTTCAATACTCTTGTCGATTGGTAAATAAGGCTTCAGTAATCTTGTCGATAGGAACGGGGGGTTATTTAGTTTAGAAGAGCGGGCGGGCCGGGGGTGGGGGGGGGGGTAAGTATACTTCAATACGGAAGTGAAAGTTTTTAAAATGAAGAAAAATGAAAGTTTTGTGCTCAAGGAGAAACCATTCTGAAAATGAGTGACCGAGTTAAGCCAGAAGAAATTTAAGGCAAAAATGAATATGTGTACAACTAGCTCATACAATTCTTTGTATGCGTATTCATATCTAATGCAAGGAATAGAAATATTATCTAAATAGACATAAATATCAGTTGATATTCCTCACAAAATGATATAGAAAATGAAGAATATAATTTTCGTTACCATTATTATTATTATTCAGAAGATGAACCTATTCGTATAGAACAAGCTCACCAAAGGCGCCACTGACTTGAACTTCAAGCTTCCAAAGAATATTATGGTGTTCATTAGGAAGAAGTAAGAGGAAGTAAAGGGAAATACAGAAAGAAGAGATAACACTTACTTATTAAAAAAAATTAATAAATTAAAAAATAGCTAAAAATGTATTAAAATGGAACGAGAATAGTATTAGGCCAGCAATGCACTGCACCTTCGCTAGAACTTCTGAAGTTCCAATTGCCCGACATCCTCAGTAGGGAGGCTGTCCCACAGTCCAACGGTGTGAGGAATAAAGGACCTCTGGAACTTTGGAGAAGTTCGACAGCGAGGTAAAACATTTACTGCACATTGGTGCCTCTGCTGGTGAGCGAATCCAGTTGCTCTCGACAGGATCAGTTGTGAATTTGAAGTACCATCTAAATAAGATAAACATTAGCTAAAATAAAATTGAAAAGAATAGAATCATCATCACACACCAGGAAAAACAATTAATACTACCTTCCAATCCAGCCCCTGTGGGGATCTTTCCTAATATCAAATTTTTATTTCATGCAACACACAGAAATACTCTCTAAATAACGCAATGAATATTAGCTACTATTCTTCATAAAATATTCAAATTGAATAATAGAATTTTCCTCGCACGCCCAGCAAAAACGATTAATTCTACTACCTTCGAATCCCGCCCCTGAAGGGCGTTTTCATAATATAAATATATTCCCAGGATTATTTTCTCAGACTAAATGCAATATCAGCCCTTTGCAGGATGTCCCCCTTGGATTTGCCTCTGGCAGTGTCAACAGACTTGCAGACAGAAATAGAGAGAGACGAATCTCTCTCTCTCTCTCTCTCTCTCTCTCTCTCTCTCTCTCTCTCTCTCTCTCTCTCTCTCTCTCTCTTCTACGAACAGAAAGTCATTTATTTAACAAATCAAAACTGGCCAAATTGTAAAAATATAATGAACTGTTCAGGGATTTTTTTTATCCTTTCTCTCTCTCTCTCTCTCTCTCTCTCTCTCTCTCTCTCTCTCTCTCTCTCTCTCTCTCTCTCTCTCTCTTCTACGAACAGAAAGTCATTTAGTTAACAAATCAAAACTGGCCAAATTGTAAAAAAAATAATGAACTGTTCAGGGATTTTGTTTATCCTTTCTCTCTCTCTCTCTCTCTCTCTCTCTCTCTCTCTCTCTCTCTCTCTCTCTCTCTCTCTCTCTCTCTCTCTTTTACGTCGAATAAGCCAAAATGAACAGAAAGTCAGTTATTTAAGAAATCATTAAAACTGGCCAAATTATAAAAAAAAAATAATGAACTGTTCAGGGAATTTGTTTTATTTTTATCCTCTCTCTCTCTCTCTCTCTCTCCTCTCTCTCTCTCTCTCTCTCTCTCTCTCTCTCTCTCTCTCTCTCTCTCTCTCTCTCTCTCTCCTACGTCGAATAAGCCAAAATGAACAGAAAGTCAGTTATTTAACAAATTAAAACTGGCCAAATTATAAAAAAAATATGAACTGTTCAGCGAATTTCTCTCTCTCTCTCTCTCTCTCTCTCTCTCTCTCTCTCTCTCTCTCTCTCTCTCTCTCTCTCTCTCTCCCCTACGTCGAATAAGCCAAAACGAACAGAAAGTCAATTATTTAACAAATCATTAAAACTGGCCCAATTATAAAAAAAATAATGAACTGTTAAGGAATATTTTATTTATTTTTTATCCTTCCATTCCGCTTCTCTTCTATAGCGTCACATCTCAAAACAGAACAAAAAAAATCTATTCAAAAATTTTTTTTATAAAAATTATATGGAAAACCCCGTTGCTAGGGGGATTCATTCACTAATTTTTTTTTTTACGAATAAAGCCAGGAAGTGGAGATTTTAAAACCGGAGGGGCAGAGCTTCAACTAATGCATTTTTTGGCTCCTGGGCAACGCGGGAATCCCAAATCAGGTTAATTCTATATCTCCGTGTAGAATTGGCGTATACGTTCATTTATAATACCATAATTAGAACGTCGATACGCGCCCCATACTTTTAAAATTCTGCGGAAATCCAATCCCCTGGCAACAGGGGGTTTTCCCAAATAATTTTTATATATAATTATTTTTTAGATATTCGTTTTTTCATTATGAGATGTAAAGCTATAGAAGGGGGAAGGAAGGACAAAAATAAAATAAAAAGAAAATCCTAAACAGTTCATTATTTTTTTATAATTTGGCCAGTTTTAATGATTTGTTAAATAATTGACCTTTTGTTTATTTTGGCGTATTCGACATAGAAGAGAGAGAGAGAGAGAGAGAGAGAGAGAGAGAGAGAGAGAGAGAGAGAGAGAGAGAGAGAGAGAGAGAGAAGGATAAAAATAAAAAAAACTCCCTGAACAGTTCATTATTTTTTTACAATCTGGCCAGTTTTAATTTGTTAAATAAATGACTTTCTGTTCGTAGAAGAGAGAGAGAGAGAGAGAGAGAGAGAGAGAGAGAGAGAGAGAGAGAGAGAGAGAGAGAGAGAGATCGTCTCTCTAGTTCTGTCAGCATGTCTGTTGACGCTGTCAGGGGGAAATCGAAGGGGATTAAAATGCAACCAAATGACAGTACAAAGGAAATTGAGAAATATATTAAAATTACTGGGAATCTTTTCTCTCGACCAAAGTATGAGAAGGGAAAGACTAAAACTACAGTCATTAATAACACTTAAACATCAAACTGTTTAATCTCTGCATTTGTCATTCGCTGTTCCATTAGACTTCAGAAGGCTGGTATGGTGGTTAGTGTCGTGGTATGCCACTCAGATGTCGCGGTGGGTTCGCGTCTCCCTTAGGGCGATGAAAAATCACTGGCTCTGTGTCATGATCAGTTACTGCCGCAGTGTGGGAGGTTGAAACCAACATTCTTTGGAAGCTTGAATTTCAAGTCAGTGACCCCTTTGGTGGGCTTGTTCCATGTGAATAGGTTTCATCTACTGAAATAATAATAATAATAATAATAATAATAATAATAATAATAATAATAATAATAATAATAATAATAATAATACGATGACATTTGTCACCTTTAAACGTCCAAAATTTCTTCAAGTCTCTGTCCTATTTTGAAAGTCGATTAGCCAACGATAATTATCGTTCATATTATTGATGTATCTCAGTAATCCTGTTCACATTATCATAATTAAATATTTTAATAATCAAAATATATATTCTTTTATATTAACGAAAAACGGAGGTTTCACCATTACATTTCTGTGCTGTGTCTAAGAACATGCCAACTCTTGCAGGATATTACTGCTATTTCACCTTTCAGTGACTTTTAACAATTCATCCTTCACTCCACACGCTAAAGAAATGAATAATTAAAAGTGAATAATTAAAAATTATTAATTTAAAACAAAGAAATTCTTAGGTCCCACCATTTAATTTCCTTGCTATATATTAGAACATAACTCTTCCACACCATACCACTGCTATTCATCTTGTAGTGACCCCGTAGGCTGGCAGTGCCGTCAGTGCACCTCACGTGGAGCACTGTAGGTATTACTTAAGGGTCCTTGCAGCGTCCCTTCCTTAGGCCCCTAGCTGCAACCTCTTTCATTCCTTTTACTGTACCTCCGTTCATATTCTCTTTCTTCCATTTGGCTTTCCACCCTCTCCAACAATCGATTCATAGTGCAACTGCTTTGAGGTTTTCCTCCCGTTACACCTTTCAAACATTTTACTGCCAATTTCCGTTTCAGCGCTGAATGACCTCATAGGTCCCAGTGCTTGGTCTTTAGCCTGAATTCTATATTCCACTCCATCTTTTAGTTCCTTAACAATTTCATCATTCGCTCCCACTGCTGAC
>JANJGK010005951.1:0-41155 GCA_039081455.1 Macrobrachium rosenbergii
TAAATATTACTTGAAGCCTCTAACGAATAAGTGAGACTATTTTTGTTTACAACAAGGCTGAGTCATACATTAAATGCAGCATTCTCTCTCTCTCTCTCTCTCTCTCCTCTCTCTCTCTCTCTCTCTCTCTCTCTCTCTCTCTCTCTCTCTCATATATATATATATATATATATATATATATATATATATATATATATATATATATATAATATATATATATATATATATATATATATATATATATATATATATATAAATGAGATTTTATGCAAGAGGATTAGTTGGTAAGATAAACCAACATCCAAAGATATTCAAGGTCATGAAGGGTCATCTTCGTTAAAACCAAACGTTCCGTAATCCGGCACTTGTCGTCTTATCCTCCAGCAAACCTCAGCTGGAGCCAAGTCATATGAAAACCTCTCCACAGCATTTCCGCAACCCGCAGCCTCCCATCAGGAGCGCCATAAACACTATTTCTTTTCCCAAAACACTGACACACGCCTTCGTTGTAACTCCCCCACTCTCCCTACCTCACCCCACCTCACTCCACTCAACCCCACCCAACCGCTACCACCTTTCAAAGCCGTCGAAAAACATCTCTGCACCAACCCCCTTCTCTCTCTCTCTCTCTCTCTCTCTCTCTCTCTCTCTCTCTCTCTCTCTCTCTCTCTCTTATTTTCCTCGCCCCCCACCCCCTCAATATCTCTGCAGCTTCCCCTCCCCCCCTCCCCCATCTCAACCAGCTCAGAAAACCATAGGCTCTCGAAGCACCCAGGAATCCCCCGCCCCTCCCCCCCCCCCCACCCAGTCCCCCAAGGCTCCCAGGACCATAGCATATAGGCTCCTCCCGAAACACCAAGGGACCCTGTAAGGTCCCGGAGACTTAATCTCAGTCGGTGTAATAGGATGCAAACTAACCCGGGTCATGCCAATCTGGGCGTGAGGTCGCCATCCATCAAAGGCCCAGGGCGAGGCATTCTCGGCCTTACGGCGCCCGGACGCTAAGGCCCGAAATGGGCGCCGTCTTGACCTCCGGCGTGTGACCTTCTGGCGTCGCTTAGCGGTCTCGGGGGTGGAGGTGCGAGTAGCTTGCTGACTCCTGGTGACAAAAATAGAGATTAAAATATGTAAATGAGTAAATGTGTCGGATGGTATGAGCAAACGGTAAATGGGGGAGAGAGGTTTGGGGGGCAGGGGGGGAGAGGGTGGAGGGAGGGGGTGAGAGGAGGGAGAAAAGAGGCCAAAAGAACAAGCCCTTTCACCCTGGAAATGTCCCTTAGGGACCACTATTACTGCTTCTTACTACTGCTGCTGCTGCTACTCACATAGATATTATTCCCCCTTATACTGCCTCTATCTTCCTCCCCAGCAGCCTCCCTCCCCCTTCCCCCTACTAGTCTCAACTCCCTCCCCCCCCTCATCCACAACCCCCACTACAGACTCATTCTTGTCCCTTTTATTCACTTTCGAGTCTGGCACATTTCAGCCTGGAAAGTGACACAAATGTGATATGGAGAAGAGAGAGAGAGAGAGAGAGAGAGAGAGAGAGAGAGAGAGAGAGAGAGAGAGAGAGAGAGAGAGGAAGTTAAAGCGTCGGCGGTTATATCTTGAAAGATACGTTTTCTTAGCGAATCGTGCTTGGCTTACACATTTCCTTCGCTAAATAGTCATACTACTAATAGTGCTACTATTATTCATGATCCTGTTGATGAAATGGCTGTTTTTCTCGCTGCTAATTTTTTCATGCTTATTTCCTGCGGTGGGTCCAAGTAACTCAATCTTATATGCATAAAACATCAATCATCTATTTATTGCATTATTTGTAATACTCCTGCTCTCCTGTTCTCTGGATATCATATACCCTACTTTGACCTTAAATAGAGGGTAATGAGCTACTTTACCTTTGTATATCTTTACTATCGCCGTCTTTATGTACTTTATGTACTTGAATGTCATGGAAAGGGTTGATGGGGAGGGAGGGAGGACGAGTGATAAATATGTAAAATGTTGGTAAATGATACTTTTTGAAAAGAATTTGAGAGACTGGTGTATGCAGGGCAAGTGACTGGTGCCTCGTATATATTGGAAGTCACTTCATTCTCAGGGATAGTTGCCAGTAATTTTGACTGGCATTCCCAACCATGTGTGGCGTCATTTCACATAGACCACTTTAGTGGGACAATGCTTAGTGGGACAATGCTGGGAATTGACATTAATCAGTGAGGGCCCATACTTGATTTACCTACTATTTAATAAACATATTATTTATTATTTATTTTACGCCCAAGAGGTTGAGAAGGGTAGCGTTGGGAAAATAATAATGATAATAAATACGGTGAAGTGGGTTTCCATAGATTTATTTTTTCTGTGTGCATAACAGATAGTTTACGGGTATTGAACGCCATTTTAATGACCACAAAATCTTAAACAAGACAGTGAAGAGCAATGTAATGGACTAGATACATGATAAGCACGATGCAATTGAAAAATTACTTGAGCTTTGCCGATGTTTTAACGGGAAAGGTACACGTGTAATAATAATAATAATAATAATAATAATAATAATAATAATAATAATAATAATAATAATAATAATATAATAAAGTTCGGATACTAAATGAAGTAAATGTTCAGTGGCGACAACAGTCTTTGGCTTTAATCAGTGCCAAGTTATAGAATTTATGGAACACAGAGGAAAGCAGTTAGTTTCATAATTGTATTGCATAAAGGGTTGATCAACTTAATTTATTTTAATTATTAATATCCATGTTCTATTTTTTGGAAGACATGTCGTTGTGTGCACAATACAGCTGTAAACTGGTATCGGTTCAATGACTAGAAAAGCTCTTTGAGAGTAACCTCTAAAGAAGTATCTGTAGAAGCAGTGAGATAGTGACACAAACTCGAATTCTTAATTTCTACTCAACATAGAATAGAACTAGTTTTATCCATTTTATTTGTTAATATTTTGCATGACCGTTAATTTGGTTAACTGAATTATAAACATAAGGCGGTCGAGATCCGCATCTTAAAAGGGAAATCGTTGAAAAAAAGTGAACACAGAATTTAGTCAGAAAATTCCAAAGCAAACTACTTACAGCGTGGTCAGAGGAGTTATGTACGGTGTGACCAGGTAGGTTAGTGGGGTACAGTGTGCCCAAAGACGCCGCGTACAAGCATCCAAATTAGTAGGGTACCATGTAACCCAAGGGGTGGGTACAATGCAGCCAGATAATTGAGGTACAATGTGGTCAAAGGAGTCGGGTGTAATGCAGCCATATTAGTGAGGTACAGTGTGGCTAAAGGAGTAGGGTATAATGCAGCCAAATTAGTGGGGTACAGTGTGGATAAAGAAGTCGGGTACAATGCGTCTAAAGAAGTGAGGTACAGTGTGACCAAAGAAATGGGGTACAAGGCTGTCAAATTAGTGTGGTACAGTGACCAAACAAGTTGGGTACAAGGCAGCCTAATTAGTGAGGTACAGTGTGGCCGAGGGAGTGGAATACAATGTGGCCAAAGAATTTGGGTGCAATGCAGCCAAATTAGTGAGGTACAATGTGGCCAACGGAGTGGGGTACAATGTGTCCAAAGAAGTGAGGTACAGTGTGGCCAAAGAAAAGGGGTACAATATGGCCATATTAGTGAGATACAATGTGACCAAATTATGAGGTTACAACGTGTCCAAAGAAGTAAGATACAATGTGACTAAATTGGGGGGTACAATGTAGCCAGATTAGTGTGATACAATGTGACCAAATTAGGGGGGTACGCTGTAGCCAAATTAGTGAGATACAATGTGACCAAATTAGGGGGTAAGGTGTGTCTGAAGAAGTGAGGTACAATATGGCCAAATAAAAGGGTACATTCCAGCCAAATCAGTGAGGTAAAACGTGGCCAAATTAGTAGGGTACATTGTGACAAATTCATGGGGTACAATATGGCCAAAAGGAAGTTGTATCCGCCTGTTACCAACAAGAGCACCACAAAATTAAGATCCAGCTTTACATCCATTGAAAGAATCTGCAAAACACATTTTTCCAAGGAGTTAATTACACTAGAACTCTGCAAAATACATTTTTCCAATAAGTTAATTACACTAGAACTCTGAAAAAAACACATTTTTCCAAGGAGTTGATGACACTAGAACTCTGCAAAATACATTTTTCCAAGGAGTTAATTACACTAGAACTCTGCAAAACACATTTTTCCAAGGAGTTAATTACACTATAACTCTGCAAAACACATTTTTCCAAGGAGTTAATTACACTAGAACTCTGCAAAACACATTTTTCCAAGGAGTTGATTACACTAGAACTGCAAAACACATTTTTCCAAGGAGTTAATTACACTATAACTCTGCAAAACACATTTTTCCAAGGAGTTAATTACACTAGAACTCTGCAAAACACATTTTTCCAAGGAGTTGATTACACTAGAACTGCAAAACACATTTTTCCAAGGAGTTAATTACACTAGAACTCTGCAAAACACATTTTTCCAAGGAGTTAATTACACTAGAACTCTGCAAAACACATTTTTCCAAGGAGTTGATTACACTAGAACTGCAAAACACATTTTTCCAAGGAGTTAATTACACTAGAACTCTGCAAAACACATTTTTCCAAGGAGTTAATTACACTAGAACTCTGCAAAACACATTTTTCCAAGGAGTTGATTACACTAGAACTGTAAAACACATTTTTCCAAGGAGTTAATTACACTAGAACTCTGCAAAACACATTTTTCCAAGGAGTTAATTACACTAGAACTCTGCAAAACACATTTTTCCAAGGAGTTGATTACACTAGAACTGCAAAACATATTTTTCCAAGGAGTTAATTACACTAGAACTCTGCAAAACACATTTTTCCAAGGAGTTGATTACACTAGAACTGCAAAACACATTTTTCCAAGGAGTTGATTACACTAGAACTCTGCAAAACACATTTTTCCAAGGAGTTGATTACACTAGAACTGCAAAACACATTTTTCCAAGGAGTTGATTACACTAGAACTCTGCAAAACACATTTTTCCAAGGAGTTGATTACACTAGAACTGCAAAACACATTTTTCCAAGGAGTTGATTACACTAGAACTCTGCAAAACACATTTTTCCAAGGAGTTGATTACACTAGAACTGCAAAACACATTTTTCCAAGGAGTTGATTACACTAGAACTCTGCAAAACACATTTTTCCAAGGAGTTGATTACACTAGAACTGCAAAACACATTTTTCCAAGGAGTTGATTACACTAGAACTGCAAAACACATTTTTCCAAGGAGTTGATTACACTAGAACTCTGCAAAACACATTTTTCCAAGGAGTTGATTACACTAGAACTGCAAAACACATTTTTCCAAGGAGTTGATTACACTAGAACCAAAGACCTTCCGCAACCACAAAGAGTAGTTGTCTGCAGTTTGCTCTGTTCTTTGACTGCTTCATTCAGGCTTTGGAATTTCCCAGCCAACTTCTGTTTTCCCTTTTTTCTACAGTTTCCCTTCTTTTAAGATACGGGCCTCGATTCCTTTGTGGTTGGGCGCCTTAGTTTTGCAATTCAGTTAACCGAATTAGCGGTCATGTAAAAAGTTAACAAATAAAATAAATAAAACTAGCTCTGTTCTGTCTTCATTATTATTATTATTATTATTATTATTATTATTATTATTATTATTATTATTATTATTATTTCTTGAGGACCGAGAATAATTTGAGTTGTTTCCGCCTTGGTTTGATCGTTACCATAAAAATATTATTATTATTATCATTATTATTATTATTATTATTATTATTATTATTATTATTATTTGCACGATTTAGACTTTATGAAATCCACTGACTCAGCCGTTCTCCCAGGAAATACTATTATTATTATTATTATTATTATTATTATTATTATTATTATTATTAGTAGTAGTAGTAGTAGTAGTAGTAGTAGTAGTAGTAGTAGTAGTCTGTTGATGATGCCGACGTTATTAAGAATGAAAGTAATGAGAGAGAGAGAGACTGAGAGAAAGGAAAAAGGTTATGATTGGTACAAACAGAACTCCAGGGAAGGAATATATGATATGTCAATAATTGCTGTTTGAATAGCGCTGAATGATACTTTATTATGTTATTTGGTTGTTTCATTACCGTGTATATTTCCAGTGTTTGACATGAGAGAGAGAGAGAGAGAGAGAGAGAGAGAGAGAGAGAGAGAGAGAGAGAGAGAGAATATATGCTTGATGTTTTTGCAGCATCTTTGTTTCTTGACTTAACGGATGCATGTATTGAAAACATGATAATGTATTTGTATGTAAGTTTGTGTATTAAAGAAAGAATGCTTGAAACAGGTTAATGATTGGTCCATATTCCATTTGTTTCTTTTTTCACTTTTGTCTGTATTGATTGTGTTTTTTTTATATATATGATAGGTGGATAGATAGATAGATAGATAAATAGATAGATAGATAGATAGAGATGGTTAACTATTTTACAGTATTTCTGTTGTTTCCTGGTACCGTTCCTTCAGTTATCAGACGAGACATTTGAAAGATAAATCTATGAATATTTGTCAGAGAGAGAGAGAGAGAGAGAGAGAGAGAGAGAGAGAGAGAGAGAGAGAGAGAGAGAGAGAGAGAGAGATGGAAAATGGAAGGTAAGATCGTGATACATGAAGAAGGAAACTTGAAGGATTGGGAGAGATGAATTTTATTTCAGTATGGGTAAGAGGTTATATAAAGGATTGGTCGCTCCCATCATGATTTCAGAGAAAGAGCGGGGACATATACTGGTGGGGATGTTGGAAGAGGGGCCCTGGGATCGCCTCGAAGATTTCAAAGAATGGGTGGGGGGCGTGAACTGGGCGAAGGGGGTGGAGGAAATGGCCTTGAGATCTCATCTAGCATTTTGAAGAGGTGGGGACCTGTGTTTTGGGGAAGGGAAGAAAGAATCTTCAGGTCCTTGTAGGATATCAGAAAAGGGTGGGAATCTGTATTGTGGGGAAGGGAAGAAAGATTTCTGAGGTTCCTTTTTGGATTTCAGAAAAGGGTGGGAATCTGTATTGTGGGGAAGGGAAGAAAGATTCCTGAGGTCCCTTTTTGGATTTCAGAAAAGGGTGGGAATCTGTATGTGGGGAAGAGAAGAAAGATTCCTGAGGTCCCTTTTTGGATTTCAGAAAAGGGTGGGAACCTGTGTTGTGAGGAAGGGAAGGAAGAATCCTGAGGTCCCTTTTAGGATTTCAGAAAAGGATGGGAACCTGTGTTGTGGGGAGGGGAAGGAAGAATCCTGAGATCCCTTTTAGGATTTCAGAAGAGTGGGAACCTGTGTTGTGGGGAGGGGAAGGAAGAATCCTGAGGTCCCTTTTAGGATTTCAGAGGAGGGATGAGTACGTCTCTGGGAGAGGAAGGAGGGGCCTGATATTCCCATAAGCATTTCAAAGAAGGGATGAGGATCTGTTTTAGGGGCCTAGGATCTCTTGTAGGATTTTTAAGTTGGGGAAACTAAGGAGTGTTGAGGTCCACTTTAGGATTTCAGAGGAGGGATGAGGAGCTGCGGTGGCAGTGGAAGGAGGGATCCTGATACCCGCCCCCTCGAATTCCAGATGGGGAGTCAGGACGTATATAGCTGGCGAAATCCTGAAATCCTCTTTAGGATTTCAGAGACGGATTGGTTATACGTGTTGGGAAAGGATGAGTCCTGAAATTCCCTCTTGATATCAGAGAGGGTAGGGGGAGCATATGGAGAGGGGTCTAAGGAGGGGTCCTGAGATCCCTCTAGGATTTCAGAGGTGTGTGTAGTGTATTGGGGGGGGTGGGGGTAAAGAGGGGTCCGAGATCCCCTATATCCGAAAGGATCAGGACTAAACACGAGAACAAACACCGCCAAAACCAACAGTTTTTAAACCCTCATTTTGGTAGGAGGCAGAGTCCTCCTCCGAGTAGATTCGGATCACTTGAAAGCCCCAAGTGTGGGCGAACTGTGGGAGGAAGAGGGAGGGTGTGGGGACAGAGGGTCGGGGGAGGGGGGAGGGGAGAGGGGAATGTAGAGTGGGGATTAAGTAGAGGCGTAGGATAGAGTGTGAAAGAGAGAGCGAGAAACAGAAAAGATTGAGAGGGAGGGTGAGAAAATAATAGCAGGAGAGGGTAGTTGTGCATGACAGGACACACGAACACTTATTAAACTCTCTCTCTCTCTCTCTCTCTCTCTCTCTCTCTCTCTCTCTCTCTCTCTCTCTCTCTCTCTCTCTCTCTCTCTCTCTTATTTCCCCATTGGTTGTTATATCTGAATGTACGTCCATAAATTGCTACATTTATCTACTGTCACTGTAAAACAGTGTAAGCAATTTACAGTATCATCTACTAAAACCTCTCTCTCTCTCTCTCTCTCTCTCTCTCTCTCTCTCTCTCTCTCTCTCTCTCTCTCTCTCTCATATGTACTTGCCTATACACTTACTCGTCTGTATCGCTTTAATGCTATGATTATTTTAGATGGAATAAAAAATCTTGCTGATGTAAAACTTCCGTTATTAATCTCTCTCTCTCTCTCTCTCTCTCTCTCTCTCTCTCTCTCTCTCTCTCTCTCTCTCTCTCTCTCTCTCTCTCTAAACACACAGACACCTACTTAGTTATAGATTCACCCATCCATATCGCTGTAATGCTATGATACTTTTATGGAATAAAAAATCTTGCTTATGTAAAACTTCCATTATTCTCTCTCTCTCTCTCTCTCTCTCTCTCTCTCTCTCTCTCTCTCTCTCTCTCTCTCTCTCTCTCTCTCTCTCACATGAAAAGCAAAGAAAGAAGTGTAGGTAAAAGTGTGATACCCCCCGTGCACTGATTTGTCAAAACACAAATGGCCCTTTTCCTTTCATGAAATTCAGCCTAAATCAAATTAAGCGTTTTTCCTCCGCCGAAACTTCTCAGCGTCGCCATGGTCAAAAGCGCAATAGCTTTAAGGTCGACCTTTGAAGCTGCAAAATGTCAAGTGTTTCTTTGAGTGCGGATTTACCTGGAGCTTTTGTTATGATCAACTCATGTTCGGGCATTTTTTTATTTTTCAGCCAAGTTCGAATGCAGGGGAATTTTTCGAGTCAAGTTTGAATTCTCTTTCATGTCAGTTTTGCATCGTGTGTGGAATTTTTGGGACGCTGCTTCTTTGTGTAATATGGTAATCCTTTGGTTGGCGTAATATTCATTTAGTTGACTCAATTTTTCGCTGAGCTGAACAATGGTTTGTTCAGCTCGGCGATACGTTAATTAGTTAACCAATACTTTATCCAGCTCTACCTGATTTTATTTATAGGGATGTAAGTATGTTATTGAACTCAGGCTTACATTATCTAATATAACTTTGAATTTTTATAGTTCATGTACAGAAACAATTTATTTAACTTAGCAATGTACTAATCAGCTTGCCAATTCCTTCCTGCGAACAGTAATTGTTTTCACGTCATTATTGCTACTTTCAAATATACAATTTGACATTTTTATTCATTTCATTTTCTTTATTCTATCCACAGGATCTTCCAGTTTTATTAGATCATCCAAACGCTTCTTCATCGTGAGTCTCCACATGTAATGTATGTGTAATTATTATTTTCATTTTTAGCCGTTGTGTTATCATTTCGTTTGCTATAGTGATTTTTTTTTTTTACGTCAAAAACCTACTGCGCATAAAACTATCCATCGTTTCTTTCCGTTGATAATATATTATGAACATTGTCATTCTAAGTTTCATTACATACTGGATATTCGTTTATTAGACCCGTCGTAAATATAGGCGTCAGACAAGGCTTTTTTTCATAAATACCATAAATATAGGCGTCTGACCTTTTTTTTTTTTTAATATTATCTGTTCAAACTGGTGTTTTCTCGTTCACCCACAACCCTGCATATTTTTTGGTCCAATTTTTTAGTATTTTGCTTCAGCGGTAGGGTGGGTATTTATGAGACTTTCTGCGATCGTAGCCTAAGGACCAAGGAATGACCCAACATATTTTGGTGTCAATTTAAAGACAGGATCAGGCCACGACTAGCTCTCCCAGGTTCAATTTTTCATTTCTTCCTTGAAGAAACAGTTTTTCGCTTTTCCATGAATAAACCTTATTTTCTCATAACTCTCCCTTTTCTTCTTCAGACCTTATCCTTTCCTTCAGGCTTGGCCTGGAAACGGGCTTTACTCTTTAAAAAGAAGTTAGATCTGCCCAGAAGTGTCTGCGAGATTTCAGACGCTCCATCGTACAGTGACGTATGCCGATTGAGTAGGGTCTAAATTATGATCCTGCAAACCCCAGCCCAGCGCCGACCAGCCATTTTGATCAACGGTGAACCAATTTCGCTCTCACTATTTTGGCCAATGCATTGCTACCGCGCGTTTCCCCCCATCTTACAGTGCGGTGATTGATGGTGCATCATAAATTAGGGAGGAAGGTCTCTGCTTGGCTGAGGTAGGAGCCCCCTGACCGACACCCCTTTTAGCTCTAGGTCCGAATTTGTTCGTTTAATATTTTTGCCCATAGAGGGCTCTGGTCTTCGTGTCTGCGTGTAATTACCGTAGAGTTTTTTTCATGGGGCATTTTATAATGTTTTTTCATGTTTGCTTGTGTGAAATGCCCATATATTTTTTTTCAGAGGCACTTATCTCTTTCAGACTGGTATGATTTCCATAGGTTTTCTTCATAATAACACTCGATGTTCTGGCTTCATTTTAGTATGAAATTTACGTAAATGTTTTCGTACTTTGTTGTTCATCTAGGTGTGAAATTCCCTTAGATAATTAACGAGTGCACTATGGAAATTGCTAATTATTGACAATTACTTACCGTTACATGACCTAACGCAGTGTAACATCTTACTGTGGCTCCCTTGCTGGTGTGAAACTACCAAAGATCTACTCTTTAAATCACGAATACGGTAATTTCAGATTTTATATGTCTTTTAATGCAATTGCCGTCACTCTGTTATCTCTTTTTTGATATTCTGTATCCACAACTGTTACAGTTTATCGCACTCTGTAACACTGGATACAGTAGTCGGAGAGGTATAAAGTCTAATCAGTGGGCGTGTCCTGTTTTTGGTTTTCTTATTGTGCCGGCTTTGTCTGTCCGTCCGCAATTTTTTTTCCGCCACCAGATCTTAAAAACTACTGAGGCTAGAGGGCTGCGAATTGGTATGTTGATCATCCACCTTCCAATCATCAAACATACCAAATTGCAGCCCTCTAGCCTCAGCAGTTTTTATTTTATTTAAGGGTTAAGTTATCCAATATCGTGCTTCTGGCAACGATATAGGGTAGGCCATCACCGGGCCGTGGTTGAAGTTTCATGGGTCGCGGCTCGTGCAGCATTATACTGAGACCACCAGAAGATAGATCTATTTTCGGTGGCCTTGATTATACGCTGTAGCGGCTGTACAGAAAACTCGATTGAGCCGGAGAAAAATCGGCGCATTGTTTACTTGTCCTTTTGTTGTTTCTCTAACTCTTATTCTCTCTTCTCTCATGTGGCTCTTCTCGTTTTTTTCCGTGGCTCTTGTCGTTCTATTCAATGGCTGTTGCTCTTTCCAGTGAATTTTCTTGCGCTCCTCCGTGGCTCCTCTACTTCTTGTAAGTGGCTCTTCTAGATTTTTCCTGTGGCTCATCTCGTTATTTTTTATGGATTTTCTCGTTCTGTCTCGTTTTTCTTGTCCTGTCCTCTTTCTCGATTTTACAGGTGGCTCTTATCGTCGTTCATTGCCGTGGCTCCTCTCGTTCTTTCCTTTGGCCCTTCTCATATTTCCCGTGGCTCTTACGGCTCTTACCCTCATGACTTCTTCCACCCAAAAGCCAATTTTACTTAACTACCCAATTACTCTGTGTTACCTTTCACCCTCCCCTCACTCTCTCTCTCCCCATTCCAAGTGGTTCCTCCGCCTCTTTCCCCTGGCTCTTCGTTCCTCTTCTTCGTTCCAGTGGCTCCTCCTCCTCCTCCTCCTCCTCCTCCTCCTCCTCCTCCTCCTCCTCCTCCTCCTCCTCCTCCTCCTCCTCCTCCTCCCGACCGCGTGTGATGCTTTGACATTCCAGGAGAGTGAGTTCGACAGCCGTCGGCCCCATGTGGCCATTGGGACAATCAGGACGGATTTAACCCCGACTCCCTGACAAACACCCGCAAGCTCCCTTAAGACCCCTGAACTCCTCAAGGGACCTACCAGGGATTTCTCCAAGAAGCTCCACATCCTCCTCCTCCTCCTCCTCCTCCTCCTCCTCCTCCTCCTCCTCCTCCTCCTCCTCCTCCTCCTCCTCCTCCTCCGTCTCTGGTAGTCCTCCACCCCCCGACACACTCCTCACAACCTTCTCCTATCTGGAGAAATTACGGTGTTCAATTGAAGACGCCGATGGCTTGGTTTTATTCGTCTTGTGTTGTGTTTTCAGCTTCCTTCTTCTTCTTCTTCTTCCAGTTCTCTTTTTTTTAATTCGTCTTACTTTTCATCTCAACTGTCTTCAGTTTTTAATTTTTTATTTTTTGTTCTTTAGTTTAGAATTTAATCTTCACTCTTCTTTCTTCCCCATTCTTCTGCTCTTCGTCTTTTACAACTTCCTCGCCTATTCCTTTACTTTGGTCTCTTCACAGAACTCCTACTTCTTTTCCCCCGATTTAGGTCTTCCTCCTCATCCTCCTCCTCCTCCTCCCCCCCTGTTCTCCAGGCTAACGTCCTCCCCCCTCTTCCTTGGCCCTAACGCAGAAGTGCCACAACCTCCTATTTTACAAAAAAAAAATCCTTTCCCCCCCTCTAACTCTGTCCCTCCCTCACCACCCTCCCTTCCCCCCCCCTGGCCTCCCTCCCCCGTGCACCCATTCCTCATGTGACCTAATTACGTGGTATTTTGTTTGGTTTCTTTTATGATATCGGAGTCCTTTGTTTGTGGGGGACGTGTGCGTAATATAAAAATTATTTTTCATTTGATTATAAAGTGCATTGTTTCATTTAATACAAAGGGAATTTTTTTCCGTGTTTTTTTTTATTTTTGTTGTTTTCGCTCCCCCTTTTTTTTTTCCCTGGGTGTAGCATCATGTCAACACCCTTTTTTTTTTATAATGCTGTTATAAATTGGCTTCCAGTGTAGTGTAGTGTGCTGTTTATGCTTCGTTGTATTTACCTATGTGCATGAGAACGTATGTGTATACGTATGTATATGTATATATATATATATATATGTGTGTGTGTGTGTGTGTGTACATATATATATATATATATATATATATATATATATATATATATATATATATATATATATATATATTTAATATAGATAAGAGAAGAGAGAATAAATATACATTATATATATATATATATATATATATATATATATATATATATATATATATATATATATATATATATATATGTGTGTGTGTGTGTGTGTGTGTGTGTGTGTGTAAATACGCGTTTTTATCAGAATCTAAATTGAACAGTTAAGCAAATAACAAAACAGTAAACGTTGAAACAAATGACAGAGAAAGAAAAGCGCCAATAAAGTAATAAGTTTTTGAAAAGGCGAGGAAGATGCTACGTGAAGCACCGTTGTAGAAACCCAGCTGTAGACCTGAAATTTGTCAGTGGGCCATTTTAGGGCCCATCTAAAAGGGCCATAAAGTCAGCGAATGGCCACTACCAGGTCGTAATTAGCGATGGAACTTGCAGATCTCAAATGGGAGAATATATTATTATTATTATTATTATTATTATTATTATTATTATTATTATTCAGAAGATGAAACCTATTCATATGGAACAAGCCCACAGGGGCCGTTGACTTGAAATTCGAGCTTCCAAAGAATATGGTGTTAATTAGGAATAAGTAAGGAGAGGAGGTAAAGGGAAATACATACAGAAATAATAATAATAATAATAATAATAATAATAATAATAATAATAATAATAATAATAAGTAAATAGCCGCAGTTATGTATATGAGCACGGTTGTATTTAATCAAAATACAAAAATACAGTCTTGCTCATACACATAACTGCGGGTTTTTACTTATTATTTCCGACCACAGTATATTGATGCACCGTAAATAATAATAATAATAATAATAATAATAATAATAATAATAATAATAATAATAATAATAATAATAATAATAATAATAATAATAATGACGAGAAAATGTTTCGATGTTTCTCAGGCAATTTTGGTCATGCCCATACTGTCATCAGAATCATCATTGACTTTTCTTCAGGAGATTATAGAAATATAAATAAAAAATCCCACTTATAAAATACTCAGCTTTGATCGGTTTTAATGCGTTCACACATTAATAATAATAATAATAATAATAATAATAATAATAATAATAATAATAATAATAATAATGTTCCCAAATAAAGAGAATTCTAAATAGCAAAATCCCCATATGGGGCAGTGCCGTCAGTGCACCTCACGGGGTGCACTGTAGGCATTACTAAAGGTTCTTTGCAGAGTCCTTTCGTCCCCTAGCTGCAGCCCCTTGCATTCCGTTTACTGTACCTCCATTCATATTCTCTTTCTTCCACCTTGCTATCCACCCTCTCCTAACAATTATCTCATAGTGTAACTGAGGTTTTCCTCCCGTTACACCTTTCAAACCTACCTACTCTCAGTTTCCTTTCTAGCGCTGAATGGCCTCATAGGTCCCAGTGCTTGACCTTTGACCTAAACTCTATATTCCATTCCAAATGGAAGAATAGAAACTACATTTTTTTTACTGAAATATTGTATAAATGCCTGATCTAAAAATTATAGTTCACAGAATTCTTATTTCAAATTTTTGTTTTTATTATAAATTTCTCCAAGAAAAAAAAAAAGATGGAGGTGAATGCTGGTGAATTAGAACTCAGGAGCCTGTGGTTTGTTTTTATTGAGAATTATGGACATTTTGTTGAAGTTTTTAGCCTTTCTTGTAAATGTGAGCTCTTTTTCTTTTATTTATGGCTCCCTTTTTAGAAATCAGAATGATTTTGAGGTCTGTTTTGAAAAATCTGTTATGGAATTGAAACTTCCATACCAAATTTCTGAAAACTGTATTGAAAATATGAAACATTACATTTAAAATTCAAAAATATTAGTAATATTTTTAGAAATTTCTTGAAAATGCGAATGGTTAATCGTAACATTTTGATTCTGATGTCCTTAAAATCAAAATAATAAACCAGAAATGCTTTAAAACTTGTAATTTCGACAAATATGAAAGGTTTAAGTTGCTGAACTTCGCAATTTGATTTAAATTTGAATTATTAGAACTAATATTTGTGTAAAATCTTCAAGGTATCATATTTATAGAAACAAAGGAAGTGTCGTGTATTCTTTAGATAAAAGAAGCAATGAAGAATCTAATGAGCTTCGGCCAAATTCCAAATTTCCTTGCCTAAGAAAATCATTTTATTATCATGTTGATCATCCACCCTACAATCATCAAATATACCAGTGCAGCCCTCTAGCCTCAGTAAATTTTATTTTATTTAAGGTTAAAGTTAGCCATAATCGTGCTTCTGGCAACGATATATGATAGGCCATCACCTGGCCGTGGTTAAATTTTCAGGGATCCCAGCTCATACAGCATTATGAGCTGCAGCGGATGTACTGAAAACTCAATTGCGCCGAAGAAACTTCGGCGCAATTTTTACTTGTTTCTTTGGTGTGGTTGCTTACTTTGTGTATTGCTATGAAATTGTATTAATATCCTACACGTTACTAAGTAGAAAAATAAAAAAAATAAAATAAATTTATGAAATTAATTTAATTTGATTTTATATTATAAAAATAGAAAATATCAGCATCACGTATTTAAAAAAATTGTCCAATACCATTTAGGCTTCAGCCATTAAATAAATAGAAAATAATTACAAGGATACACAAGAAAATAAGTCATAGTTTATTCTGCGAAGTCTTAAAATGCTAGTGAAACGATAAAGCCACAACAACAAATGAATCATTTTCGGGAGGATATAAGGAGCACAATTAAAAAATTAATCATGATAAAACAAAGAAGACATCAATATTTCTTCCTGAAATAGACATTAAGCCGAACAATAATCCATAACTCTTTATCCTCATCAAATAAACAGCAAACCAATACATAATCCTTATCTGTTATATCATCCTGAAATAAACAACACACCAGTACAACCGTCCTCTCGCCTGTTATATCCTCCTGAAATAGACAGCAAAACAGTACAATATTCCTTATTTGTTATATCCCCCTGAAATAAGCAACACATCAATTCAACAATCCTCTCCAGTATATCCATCTGGAATAGACAGGAAACCAATGCAATAATCCGTGCCTGTTATATCCTCCTGAAATAGACAGCAAACCGATACAATAATCCGTGCCTGTTATATCCTCCAGAAACACACTAATGTAACAATCCTCTCGCCTGTTATATCCTCCTGAAATAGACAGCAAACCAGTACAATATCCCTTATCTGTTATATCGTCCTGAAATAAACAAGACACCAATTCAACAGTCCTCTCCAGTATATCCTTCTGGAATAGACACCAAACCAGTACCATGATCCATACCTGTTATATCCTCCTGAAATAAACAACACACCAATACGACCGTCCTTTCATCTGTTATATCCTCCTGAAATAAAAACACCAATTCAATAATCCTCTCCAGTATATCCTTCTGAAATAAACAACACACCATTACAACCGTCCTCTTAACTGTTATATCTTCCTGAAATAAACAACACACCAACACAACCGTCGTCGCGCCTGTTATATCCTCCTGAAACACCAATCCAGTCGTCCTCCCGGCCGTTATATCCTCCTGAAATAAACAACAACTCAATACAACAGTCTTCTCCAGTATATCCTTCTGAAATAGACAGCAAACCAATGCAATGATCCTTGTCTTTTATATCCTCCAGAAATAAACACACCAATACAACCGTCCTCTAGCCTGGTATATCCTCCTTAAATAAACAATACAACAATCCTCTCCAGTATATCCCTCTGAGATAGACAGCGAACCGATATAATGAGCCTTGTCTGTTATATCTCCCTGAAATAAACAACGCTCCAGTACAACCGTCACATCACCCGTTATATCCTTCTGAAATAGACAGCAAAACAGTACAATAATCCATGTCTGTTATATCCTCCTGAAACACACCACTGTAACAATCTTCTCCAGTATATCCTTCTGAAATAGACTGCAAGCCAAAGCAATAATCCATGTCCGTTATAACCTCCTGAAATAAACAACACACCACTACAGTATTCCTCTCCAGTATATCCTTCTGAAATAGACAGCACACTAATACAATGACATATATCTGCTATATCCTCTTGAAACACACACCACAGTATTCCTCTCCAGTATATCCTTCTGAAATAGACAGCAAACCAAAGCAATAATCCATGTCTCTTATAACCTCCTGAAATAAACAGCACATCAATACAACAGTCCTCTCCAGTATATCCTTCTGAAATAGACAGCAAGCAAATACAATGACATATATCCGTTATATCCTCCTGAAACACATCACCACAACATTCCTCTCCAGTATATCCTTCTGAAATAGACAGCAGACCAAAGCAATAATCCATGTCTGTTATATCCTCCTGAAATAAACAGCACATCAGTACAACAGTGGTCTCCAGTATATCCTTCTGACATAGACAGCAAACCAATACAATGACATATATCTGCTATATCCTCTTGAAACACACACCACAGTATTCCTCTCCAGTATATCCTTCTGAAATAGACAGCAAACCAAAGCAATAATCCATGTCTCTTATAACCTCCTGAAATAAACAGCACATCAATACAACAGTCCTCTCCACTATATCCTTCTGAAATAGACAGCAAGCAAATACAATGACATATATCCGTTATATCCTCCTGAAACACATCACCACAACATTCCTCTCCAGTATATCCTTCTGAAATAGACAGCAGACCAAAGCAATAATCCATGTCTGCTATATCCTCTTGAAATAAACAGCACATCAGTACAACAGTCCTTTCCAGTATATCCTTCTGACATAGACAGCAAACCAATACAATGACATATATCTGTTATATCCTCCTGAAACATACCTCTAGAACATTCCTCTCCAGTATATCCTTCTGAAACAGACAGCAAACCAAAGCAATAATCCATGTCTGTTATATCCTCCTGAAATAAACAGCTCATCAGTACAACAATCCTCTCCAGTATATCCTTCTGAAATAGACAGCAGACCAGTACTAAAATCCATGTCTGTTATATCCTCCTGAAATAAGCAACACACCAATCCAACCGTCCTCTGGGCCGTTATATCCTGCTGAAATGGCAGACTTTCAGTCGACCTCCGGCCTTCGAAGAATTCGCGGTCGGAGGGGTGACCCAGGTAATGACACAGGGCCGTTTGCCGGCCTCCTGCAGGCGAGGTATAGACTCGAGGGATTCCAAAAAGGGTCTCGGGACCCCTACGTGCGTATGGCAGCTATGTTATTAGGAGAGGGTCGCCGCCCCCTGCTTCTGGTGGCACCGGCGACACTCGAATCTTTGAAGTAAATTGAATTATAGGCGGGTAAATAAATCGGGGTGAATGACCAATATGGCGATTTTAGTAGTTACATAGTCGTTACAGGTTATATAAGAATTGGCTTTTTCATTCACAAACATGTTACAGAATGGGTTTGTGAATGAATAAGGCAATTCGTACGCTGCTTGACAGCGTGATGATAGTGAACTCGTATTGCTGACACTAGGAACACCAAGCTCTGAATCTCTGAAGTAAATTGCATTTAAACTTGGGGAACATATCGGATAAATCATGTGAGTGATGTGATGATTCAAGTAATGTGTTTCTGAGTGTAAATTTACGGCTAAATTAGCAAATTAAAAAGAAAATGATTGACAATTTGATGATGGGGAGCTCGTCTGGTTATTTATAATTGGTGAATAAATGACGTAGTGATAATTAATCATTAAAAAATTGGGATAGACATGAGATATCGGTTTAAAAATATGCATTTTTTTAAAGAATAAATATATAATTAAATCATGATGGAAAGCAAGTAAATAAAACATTTGATAATTACAAAAATAAGCGAAATGGCTAACAACTGAATAAATAATTCAGTAGTGAATAGCAGTAATTGGGAACGTAAAAAAAAATGGAAAGAGCAACAATGTCTTTGGATATGTTATGCTACAATTATTTGACACAATAGATAAACAAGAGCGTTCGGAAAACGCAAACCCCCTGTCGACTCCAAGCAGTTCAATACCTCACCCCAACCACACCCCACCCCACCCTACCCCCTCCACAGAGGGGATTTAAAAAGGTTCTTTGTGCAGATCCGGGAATCTCCCAAAAGCTTATCACTTTATGCTAGTCATGAGGCCATTCTTTGGTTAAATTTTCGTACGGGTCCAAATAAAACTTTGCTTTGCACATTACGTAACCTCCTCTCACTTATGGGGAAGGGGGATAATAGTGGAGGGACAGATTATCAATACTTTGTTGGGTGTCTGGATGCTTCAATTAATCTTTATAATTCTTGAATTATTTAATTCTTAACTGGTATGAAATTTACGCATGAGAGGTAATTACCATCTCCGTAGGGGGTTAGTGCCGTCAGTGCACCTCATGCGGTGCATTGTAGGCATCACTTGAGGTTCTTTGCAGCGTGCCTTCGGCCCCTAGCTGCAACCCCTTTCGTTCCTTTTGCTGTGCCTCCGTTCATATTCTCTTTCTCCCTTCTTACTTTCCATCCTCTCCTAACAATTATTTCATAGTGCAACTACGAGGTTTTCCTCCTGTTACACCTTTCAGACCTTTTTACTGTCATTTTCCGCTTCAGCGCTGAATGGCCTCATAGGTCCCAGTGCTTGGCCTTTGGCCTAAATTCTATATTCAATTCAATTCAATAATTAGCACATGCAGGGCATCTATTGAACTTTTTTTTTACGTCGTATCACAAGCGAACGATTTTTTTTTTTTTTCGTAGCTTAACACAAGAAGAAAAGCAAATGATAATTATTTGGTTTTGGTTGTGCAAAACTACGAGGATAATAATATTATTATTGTTGATATTGAATAATACTTATGTTAGTTAATTACTTCCGTTTCTTCACAGTGGGAACCTGATTATAATGTAATAGAATAATCTTAGAGAATTTTCATTTGTCCTATTTACAGTGTATATTTGCATTCGTATGTATGGTATATCGTGCAACTGTTGAAGGATTATCGGTTTTTGTTCTCAGAAATTTTTTAACTTTATTTGAAAATTTAGTAATAAATGCGTTTGGCTAAATGCTGATGCGCAGTTTATATTTTTACATATTTTTCCATAGTCTGCCCCAGGGAGGGTGGTTTCAGAAATGGCCCCCCTTCGGGTTTTCAGTAAATCCAAGATGAGGCTGCTAGTCTGATGCCCTTTCCAGCTTGGTTGCGACCCATCACCGTCGACTAATTATCAAGTACCGAATCCACCTCTAAGGTAAAAAAAAATGCAGCGAACTTTTTTTTTAATAAACCTTAATTATTCACAGCTCCCACCCCGTAAGGATTAAAGCATTGACAACAAGCACTAGTTTTACGATCGGTGAAATCGAGCAGCGTTTGGGTCGTATTAGACATACTCGTGAAAAGGCATCACATTTTAGAGATATACTCCAGAATGGGAGAGAACTTGTTTTATATACATATATATATATATATATATATATATATATATATATATATATATATATATATATATATATACATATATATATAGGGGAGAGAGAGCCTCACTTAATTTTTTTTTTCTCTTCCTCTTGTTCTCATATTTTAGCAGGTAACGAAAGATTTCTTGAGGTCAGTTATATATCTTTTGTTATACCTTTGTTCTTATCTGTCTTCAAAGTTTCTTTTTTGGAGATGGTGTTTTATGGACAATTTACTTTGCTCCTTAATAATAATAATAATAATAATAATAATAATAATAATAATAATAATAATAATAATAATAATAATAATTTCCTTTCATAAAGAATATGAACATATTAATAACAGACAGATCAGAATTGTACTAATTATATGTCCCATTGCTTTATTCCATAATAATAATAATAATAATAATAATAATAATAATAATAATAATAATAATAATAATAACATCTTAATGCATGGCAGTAAATCCCGCTCTTAGCGCCATTATTTAGGCAGAGCACTCACGGCCCGTTCATTTGTAAAACACTGCGGCTAACGGAAAACGGCCTTGGAGTGCCGGTCTGAGCGCGGAGCCGTGCCATCACACAGATCAACTAAGAATTAGACTCGAGTAAATAAAGGTATTTTAGAAGCGAGAGACAAGAGCTAATTAATTTGTAAAACGCGGCGCGCCATTACCGACCTTAGGGACGGACGCCGCAGGGGCCGTTGTCCCCTGCGCCGAGAGCGTAGTTAATAATAGCTCGTGTTTGGATTATTGGGAGATGACGGAGTCTAGGTTACATGTCAATAAAAGGTTTGGCATTCGAAGCCCGTACACGTACAATACCAACTGGCAAGGTAATATATTTCTCCTTTTTTTTTTTTATTTCTTTTTTTTTTTTTTAGTTTTCGATTCATGGTCCGTTTTATATACGTCGATGCGTTGCTCTTATGCGAGTTTTCTTTCCGTGCAGACCTTCGCGTTATTTGTGATTTGTATGAAAGAATATTTTGTATGCGATTTGCTGATATGGGAGCTAAGCCTTTGCGTGTGCTTTCGTTTCGTTTATGAATGTTATTGATGAATACGTACTTTCATTTGTGAATGTTGTAGATAAGTACGTATTTTCACTTGTGAATGTTGTAGACCAATGCGTATTTTCGTTCGTGAATGTTATAGATGAATACGTATTTTCGACTGTGAATGTTATTAGATGAATACGTCGTTTGTGAATGTTATAGATAAATACGTATTTTTATGTTATATATACATACGTATTTTCATTTGTGAATGTTATAGATAAATACTTCCTTTCATTTCTGAATGTTATAGATAAATACGTATTTTCATTTGTGGATGTTATAGATAAATACGTCCTTTCATTTGTGGATGTTATAGATAAATACGTATTTTCATTTGTGAATGCTAGAAATAAATACGTTCTTTCATTTGTGAATGTTAGAGATAAATACATATTTTCATTTGTGAATGTTATAGATAAATGTGTATTTTCGTTTGTGAATGTTATAGATAAATACGTATTTTCGTTTGTGAATGGTATTGATAAATACGTATTTTCGTTTGTGAATGTTATAGATAAATACATACTTTCATTTGTGAATGTTATAGATAAATACGTACTTTCATTTGTGAATGTTATAGATAAATACCTATTTTTATTTAATACGCTAATATGCTGACGAATAAAATTATTGATTTAATATGCTGATATTCTAGATATCTGCTAATGTGAATTTTCTTCGGAAAACTCTTTGACTTTTTGTGAGTAAGAATTTTTTTATATAAAAAGTGTTTTTTTTATAACAGCTGATGCAAAGGCACGTAATAGAATATTTATATAAATTCCTGTTCAGTAGTTAAGCCTTTATGTGTATTTTGTTTCAGAAGACATCTGAATTTATATTATGGATCCCACAGTGATTCAGCCTTTGCCATAAATATATATATATATATATTTGTATTTAAGTCCTAATGCTGGATTGAATGAAATTATTTATGCCCCGGTTTTTTCCCCCCATGCAGGAGTTTAATGGATAAATTTTAAATCATGTTCCGAAAATTGTATATCTTTAACATGCGTAATCGGGACAGATAATTCAACCATCAGTATGAAATTGCTATAAAAAATGCTTTGCTTTTAATTATGTTTAAATGCACGGTCTCGGTTCATGGGAGTTGTGGATTTTAAATGGTTGGTTCTTTTCGTGTCATATATATATATATATATATATATATATATATATATATATATATATATATATATATATATATATATATATATATTTACATATATACATGTATATGTATATGTATGTACTGTATATATGGACACATACATTATATATACACTATATATATATATATGAATATATATATATATATATATATATATATATTATATATACATATGTATATGTATATATATATATATATGTATGTATGTATGTATGTATGTATGTATATATATACTGTATAATGTATATATATTAATGAGGATGGACAGATGAAGCGAGAGTAAATTGGAGGACATAAGTGTCCCTCTAACATTATAGTTAGCCGTCCGGCGGACCGCCGAAATGGTCCTAATTAATAAAGGCGTAGGTGTGAAATAAGGCTTCCACACTACTGATTACGATTTTGTCAGTTTTGGGGGCCCGGTGGTGGCGACCGTGGCGGTATTCTGTTCGGCAGAGACCAACGCAAATCCACCGTTTTAATCAGGCGTCTCTGCGGGAGTCGTTCGAGGAGGCCGGAACAACGCTCACCACCCTTTGATCTCTTCCGCCCTTTTCGCCACTTTCTCCTTCGCTTCCGGGGACCCGAGGCTTCCTCGGCCACTGGGGAACGGCCCTCCAAAAAGCCCGAGGTGGGAAAATGCCGAATCGGAGGGCGGCCCGGGGCTTTTTAGGGAGGAACCGAGGCGGCGCGGTTTGTCCGAAACTTAGCGGAAACGTCCCATACTCTGGCAAAAGTCGTTAGCAGCTCCGACAAGCTCCGCTCCATGCATATTCATTTGGTCCACAATCACCAAGCTCAGCCCAACATATTGATTACCTCTCCGCTAGCTGGGATCCCCCCCACCCCTCCCCCTCCCCCCTCCCTCCCTCCTCCATCCTCCCTCCCTCCATCCCCTTCCCTTCTCTACCCTTCCTTTACTCTCCCTTTGCCTAATACGCCTCCCGAGCCACTCCGGTGGCACCCTACCCCCTCGAGAGGACCCCTCCCCCTTACCCCACCCCCCTCCCCCTGGCCAAAACAGTGCTTTTTGGCAGGGTTGGGAAAAGAGCGGGTTTCTTAACTACATTAGGCAAAAGGGTTCAATTTTGCTCTGCCTCCATTTTTTCCGGATCGCATATTTTTTTCAAAAAAAAAATTTATTTCCATTGTCGTTTTCATTTTTATTTTTCCAACCATTTATTTATTTTTACTTCTCAGTTCGCGCGCAGATAAAAAAAAAATATATATATATATATATTCCTTTCATACACGTTTTTTCCATGACGCATTATGGTGTGTGGGTCGGAGTTAACATCATAATAAAGTATACCTCCGCTGTTTTGGCCAAAGTTAGGCAAACGAAATTTATTTATGTGTTTATCTGGTTAGTTATGTGTTATTATCATTGGGTCCTAAAGCGTGTAACTTACTTTCGGGTGAAAAAATATACTATATCAATAGAAATGGCCCAATTAATTTTTGACTGTATCATAACAATTTCAGATGACAACATTGAAAAGCAACTCGTTTTAAGGTCTATGAGAGTCAGAGTTACTCGGTGATTTGTGAAAAGGATTTTGTACCTCGAAGACACTGGAAATGAGGATAATAATTATAACATTAGTAATATGTCTTGTTAAAGAGAATGGTAGCATCACTTGAATACCGATGGATCAGTAAAATGTCCAGACGACAATAAATGAAGAGAAGTATGATCTTAAGAGAAAAAAGCGAAAAAACGACGAGATAAAAAAATAAACAGTATTGACGACTGTACAAAACCAACAACTATAAAATACTCCGCGGACGGAAATTCTTCCTTAAACAAAGAAGCCGGAAAACATTTGAGGAATCAAGTTGAAAGCACTATAGCGTTTCCAAATTTAGACAATTCATTTTTGATAATCTTTCATGAATATAGATATGATTTTTCATCATTCCTGGCGTATATTAATATTAGTGCTACTAATATATCATTATAATTACTGTAGTCTCCATTATTATTATTATTATTATTATTATTATTATTATTATTATTATTATTATTATTATTATTATTATTATTATTATTATTATTATTATTGGAAAGAGAAACCCACAAGATTCCTGTGTATAACTTGTTTACTTGTAAATATTTACATGTCACTTTTAAACTCGAGTACTTTCAGGTCCTAACTGTAACCCTTTTTCAAGAGATGAGGTAGTCAGGCTGGTTCAAGGCCCAGCAATTGAACCAGCCTGACTACCTCATCTCTTGAAAAAGGGTCACAGTTAGGACCTGAAAGTACTCGAGTTTAAAAGTGACATGTAAATATTTACAAGTAAACAAGTTATACACAGGAATCTTGTGGGTGTCTCTTTCCATCTTCAGAAGAAAACTGAAAGAAGTTTTTGTTTGGATTATTATTATTATTATTATTATTATTATTATTATTATTATTATTATTATTATTATTATTATTATTATTATTATTATGGGAGTACACCCTCCTTCAGACATGTCTTGTTAAAGAGAATGGCAGCATCAGTGGAATTGATTTCATATATGGTCTTTTCAATTCTTCTTACTACTTTCTTCTCATCACGGCGGATATTTGCTAATAACTGGCCGAAGTTCATAGTCTGGGTAAGGAAATGGAATTAGTTTTCGAAATATTAGCAAATATCAGCCCTGATGAGAAGAAAATAATAATAAGAAGAATTGAAAGGACCATTTTATAGAATCAGTTCAGCTCATGCTGCCATTCTCTTTTTACAAGACATGTCTGCAAGAGTGTCTACTCCCATCATACTCTTATTAATAACAATAATGATAATGATAATGGAGATTACGGTGATTATAGTAATGTTAGTAGCACTAAGAATAATACATGCCAGGAACGATGAAAAATCATGTCAATATTTCATGAAAGATTGTGAAAAATAAATTGTCTAAATTTAGAAATGCTAAAGTGCTTTCAACTTGATTCTTCAAGTGTTTTCCGGTTTTTTTTTTGTTTAAGGAAGAATTTCCTTCCGCGCAGTATTTTACAGTTTTTGGTTTTGTACAATCGTCAATACTGTTTATTTTTTTTTTTATATCATCGTTTTTCCGCTTTTTCTTTCTTTAGGAGATCATATTTCTCTTCATTTGTTGTCGTCTGGACATTTTACTGATTCATCGGTATTCACACACACACACCCACCAATATATATAATATATATATATATATATATATATATATATATTATATATATATATATATATATATGATGATATATATAATTTGACTCATATCAGGATCGAACCCAGGTCTTTCAATTGAAAGACGAGACCGCTGCCAACCAAGCCATGCAAGTCATAAAGGAAGTTGTGTGGCTTGGTTGGCAGCGGTCTCCTCTTTCAATTGAAAGACCTGGGTTCGATCCTGATGCGAGTAAGAAATTTATTTCTATTCCACACGTGATTGTGTGTTGATTATTAATAGTATATATATATATATATATATATATATACTGTATATATATATATATATATATATATATATATATATATATATATATATATATATATATTATATATATGATGTTGTCTCCGTATTCGCGGAGATAGTGAAATATCAAATTCACTCCACTGGGACAATGTAACAATCAATGATCGTAGTAAAGCATTGAGAATAATTAAACCTAAAGACAAGAAAAACGAAAAATATATAAAGAAAATCTATCTTTAATAAAGCTCTTGAATTGTCACGTATAGTTTTACTGCTAATTTGAGTATGAGCACTTTTAAATAAACACATCTCAGTAAAATTTATTCTTTTGAATAGTACTTTATACCCATTCCAGTGTAATACCTCGTCAGTAAAATTTCTTCTTTTGAATAGTACTTTATACCCATTCCAGTGTAATACCTCGTCAGTAAAATTTCTTCTTTTGAATAGTACTTTATACCCATTCCAATGTAATACCCCACATTGATGATAGAGCATATTAACTGCATGACTTTAGATATTTATACGAAAAAAACACCGATTTCGTTTAATACGCGTACGGAAGATCTTTTTCGTCAGTCCAGTATAACGATATATCACGAAAACATTCCATCTAGTAAGCAATACCTCAGCCGTATTTTGAGCCATTTCTCAATAACATCCTACGTAAATGGGAACGGAAACGTGACTTGAGAGGTGGGAATGTCAAGTGACTGAATTCATTCGAAGACGGGATGTTACGGAAAGGTGTCCTACTTCTGCTGCTGTTGAACGAGCCTTTTGCGAAACAGAACGATCTTTTAGCTAATTTAACACCTTAGTTCCTCGTTGGACGGGTCGGTACCGTTCTCCGCTAGCACTTTGCTGGCCCACGTTCGGATCTCCGACCGGCCAATGAAGAATTAGAGGAATTTATTTCTGGTGATAGAAATTCATTTCTCGTTGTAATGTGTTTCGGATTCCACAATAAGCTGTAGATCCCGTTGCTAGGTAACCAGTTGGATCTTAGCCACGTAAAATAGAATCTAATCCTTCGGGCCAGCCCTAGGAGGGCTGTTAATCAGCTCAGTGGTCTGGTTAAACTAAGGCATACTTAACTTAGGTGGGTAGCTCCGTCAGTGCACCTCACGTGGTACACTGTAGGGATTACTTAGGGTCTTTGCAGCGTCCCTTCGGCCCCTAGCTGCAACCTCTTTCATTCCTTTTGCTGTACCTCCGTTCATATTCTCTTCCTTCCATCTGACTTTCCACCCTCTCTAACAATTGTTTCAAAGTGCAACTGCGAGGTTTTCCTCCTGTTACGTCTTTCAAACCTTCCTACTGTCAGTTTCCCTTTCAGCGCTGAATGACCTCATAGGTCCCAGAGCTTGGCCTTTGGCCTGAATTCTGTATCCTGTTCTATTCTACTCCAGCTGATTTGAAATATTCATCGTTGACTTCTATATCCGAACCATCATCTATGCTTCATCTTCAAGTAGTGGTACCCTTTTCACTCGTGGTTCTTGACTGACAAGTTCCTTGTCGGACGAGTCGGTAGAGTTCTCGGCTAGCACTCTGCTAGGCCCGAGTTCGAGTCTCTGGACGGCCAATGAAGAATCAGAGGAATTTATTTCTGGTGATAGAAATTCATTTCTCGCTGTTATGTGGTTCGGATTCCACAATAAGCTGTAGGTCCCGTTGCTAGGTAACCAATTGGTCCTTAGCCACGTAAAATAAGTCTAATCCTTCGGGCCAGCCCTAGGAGAGCTGTTAATCAGCTCAGTGGTCTGGTTAAACTTAGATGTACTTAACTTTTTTTTTCTTGACTGACAGTCATGAGCTCACGTAAAAATATAAAATGTAGAGCTGACTGCTCAATGTTATATGTATACCAAGGAAAAGTAATCGACAATCATCATTTATGTATACCCTACTTTTTTCTATGTATCATTCTGCATTATGTAATATTTAGGTGGCATTTTAATAAAATCTAATTAATTTCATTTATGCTGTTGATGTTGTTCACTGTTTCGCTTGTGTTGGTGATTTTTGATAGATCTTTTTAAATATATTACCGAGAACTTAGAAAATTTTTTTATAAATCTCATGCTTTTTGTAAAATCTACCTAAAAGAATTAGAATAAGGATTGGGTTTATTTTTTGTATGTACGTGCTCTGGAAGTTGGCTATGGTTTTCAGTTCGAAATACGTAGAAAGAGTAATTAGAAATAATAATAATAATAATAATAATAATAATAATAATAATAATAATAATAATAATAATAATAACAGAGGATCCTTTCACGGACATAGCAAACCTAGTATTGCACAATTGGGTGGTGAGATCACTAGCACACACCACACACACACACACACACACACACACATATATATATATATATATATATATATATATATATTATATATATATATATATATATATATGAAAGTGTGTGCGAGAGTATGTGTATAAATATATATACATATATATGTATATATATATATATATATATATATATATATATATATATATATATATATATATATATATACATATATATATATATATATATATATATATATATATATTTATATATATATATATATATATATATATATATATATATATATATTATATATATATAATTGATAGTGCTTCACTGTCTGTCGGTTCTAAACGAGGCCATGATTCGAATCCTGGCTGGTACAGCACTTATGGATTATAATTCCCCCTAAACGATGTTTGTGGTCTAACGTGTGTGAATATAACATATATGTATGTATATATATATATATATATATATATATATATATATATATATATATATGGAGATTTCCTTGGAAACAAGATGTTATGTGCAAACAGGGATTCATGGAAAACGATTTTAAGATATTTAGAAACATCAGCAGTACAAAGAAATTTTGATCCACTACTTTGGGCAAGATTTCACATTCCCAAGTCACACCAAAACATTTAGTTTTAAGAAGTTATATGCAAGCAGAGTCTTATCACAGGAAAGAGCATTAACAAATAGAGTATGATTCCATTTCGCAAAATGCGCACTTAACGAACTACCGACATAACCTGAAGTGATTTCGCAGCGGAAATTTTCCGTTCGACAAATCATTTCAGAATACAGCAGCATTCTGAAGCGACGCCACCCAAGCAAAAAAAAAAAAATGCCCCTTCATTTCAAGTCTGTTCTATTACGAAAAGAAACAACGGAAAGAAACAACGAATTGGCGTCCTCGGCGAAACAGCTAAAAAGGAAACTCGTGTCCTGGCCCGGGATAAAAAAAAAAAAAGGAAAAAAAAATATTGGGCGAATATCAGAACATAAATTATCGAGGCTTCTGATGATCGTTCGGAATGAATTCATTTGATACAGTTTAGGCGAGACACGTGAAAAATGTTTTGAGTCCTATTTCGCTGATTTTTTTTTTTTTTATTTTTCTTTTTTCCGAGAGACGGTTTTCATTTTGGAGAAGACAGTGGAATGGATCTTCGAGTGGTACATATATATATATATATATATATATATATATATATATATATATATATATATATATATATTATATATATATATATATATATATATATATATATATATATAACGTTGTGTAAATTGATCGTAGCTTTTATGTCATTCTAAATTTTTCATGTTTCTTAAATTTTCTTTCCTGCAGATCCGTTTTTATTATAAAATTCCGATTCAAGGGAAACCCATATATACTGTGTGTATGTATATGTATATATATATATATATATATATATATATATATATATATATATATATATATATATATATATATATATATATATATATATATATATATATATATGTATATATATATGTATATATATATATATATATATATATATATATATATATATATATATATATATATATATATATATATATATATATATATATATCTACCGGGTGTTTCGAAATTAGAGCCCCCCCTCCCCCTCCACAGAACAAATGGAAAGTTATGAAGTTTTCTGCTATAGCCTATCTCCAAGTACATTAAGTTCTATTAAGCTATTTTTCATTTTACATTTTTTGTATTTTCAGATTGAATGGCGGAGTTAGATACAGCCATGGCTAACAACTCGGAGGAAATCAGATGGATTGACCGAATCCGGGCTATAACCTTCAGAGAGGCCAGGGATGCTAGCGCATCTTTCATTTCATGTTCCTGGATAGCTAAATACATTAAAAGAGATGAATCCTTTGTTAAAAGAAACAAACAAAAATCCATATGACTGTCATCGCGAAAAGAGTGAGAATCTTGGAAGGCCTGAAGTCCTTTCTCAGGAGTCAAAAGACGTCGTAGCTGAGGCAGTGGGTAGACCAAGAAAGTCTTTACGTAAATTGGCGCTTGAACTAGAAACAAAAAGGGGAAAGAAGAGAAGTTATAGTGCTGTATATCTTGAGTTGAAAAAATCTGGTATCAAGCCATTTCATGTTATCAGCAAGCCAACATCACTCAGCAACAGAGAGAAGACCGGCATGGTTTTGTGGTTCATTTCTTAAAGATTGGGATGAAGCTGACTTTCTCCATGTTGCCGCATTAGATGAATTCTTCATTTACACAGTCAGGAAGCCAAATCATAAAAATGACATCATTTGGTCTGCAAAGTTGGATGATATCAGCAATGACGTACGCTATCGCCAAGTTGTGAAATTTCCTGAATGTTTGGGAATTTTTCTCTGTTTCACAGCCGAACGGTTAATGTGGATCATCAAAGAAAAAGGACAGTCATGGAATGGCAAATACTTCAGAGAAACTGTGCTTACTGGTGGAGTATTTCCTTTCCTCAAATATCCTGAAAATGTGTTATCTGTTGAAGAAGTCACATTTTTGCATGATAAGGCACATGTTCCAAGGCTCTTCATACACAGGAGCTGCTTCAAAACAGTAGTATCAATTTCTTCTTGTCTAGTGAATTTCTAGGTAGCTCCCCTGACCTTAATGTGTGTGAAAACATTGGTAGTATCTTAAAGGATCGTGTTGAAGCGCACACAGTGAACTATGATGATATACCAAGCCTCGATGCCCTGCGAAGAAAGGTGACCGAAGTGCTCAGGGAAATGGAGTTTGAGTCTCAGCTTTTTTGTGATTTGCTGAAATCATACCCCTCAAGAATGTAGGATGTAGTACAGGCAGATGGAGGCCACACAAAATATTAAATACTTAAATAAATAACTGTTCTGAATTACTTTTGTTTTTGTCCATATCAATTTTACTTTATGCTGTAGAGGGGGGGCCTCTAATTTCGAAACACCCTATATATATATATATATATATATATATATATATATATATATATATATATAGAGGTATATGGTGGGTCAGTGGTTTTGACCGTCGACTGGAGTTGTTGGAAGGTGCTGTGTTGATGGATCAAGACCCGGCGGTACCGATCCATTTATCACTTACAAAATTCACCTTCGGTGATAATTCCCCATCGGGGATATTCCCGAAGTAGCGTGAATTGGATATTAAACATTTGTAACTTCATGATTATAGGTATATATATATATATATATTATATATATATATATATATATATATATATATATATATGGATATATTATATGTATTATATATAGATGTAAGATATGGATATACACACACATATATATATATATATGTATATATATATTCATTATATATATATACTGTATATATGGTTTCAACGTTTAAATAGTGTTTTATGGGCCTTCTTATATTCATATTACACTGTGGTATTACAGGAAAAGACATTCATATACTGTATATATATATATATATATATATATATATATATATATATATATATATAATATATATATATATATATATATATAAATTGCCATATCTCACAGGACCCATAACATACTACATTCTCTTATTGTCCAAAATATTTCTTCATTCTGTGATTTTTAAAATGCAAAGTGGATTAAAAAAGAAATTATTCACAGTCTGGAGCTTACGTCCAGGAGTACCGAATTCCAGCACGTGAACTCCATGGCATCGTGGAAGATATATAAGATTTCACTAAAATTCAACCTGGACCTCTCGATTTCAGATACTGACCCAGCACCGAATCGGTGTCGTTGACCATGTGAGTTGGGACACCAGTTTTTGTAATACTAGTTAAATTAATCAGTGTAATACTAGAGTCCAAATAAATACAGCCTTTTCCATATAATACAATAGAGGACGACTGGGATTTGAGAGGAATTTAGGAATCCGCTGTATTAATATAGAAAAAACAAAAGTGATAATGAACGATGATATTAGCGACGTTACAGTGGTATTCTGTATAACTGAATGAGTTATTTAAGTTGGCCTTGTGTGTTTTTTCAACTTACGGCCTGAATAAATAGATTATTTTATGTTGGTAAACTTAATGAGTTATCTAAGTTGGTCCATGTGAGTTTTCGGAAATTATGCCCTGAACATACAAAGAGATAAGTTTTTACAAAACCATTATTACCTAATCTAACTTACAGGTTTGTTGAACTCGCACCGTCAGTGTCACGACACCTCAAGTACCTTCAGTGACCCAATCTAACTTAACATTTATGTTATGTAGTCTTCTACTTTCAGTATCACAGTAATTTCATAACTAAGATGACCTCGCCCACATTTTAATCTTTCATTTTCCCTCCATTCAAATTTCCTTTTTTCCATCTTGCGGTCAAACTTCTCTCATTATTTCTTCTCAGTGCATCTTGGAGTTTTCTCTCAGTTTTACCTTTAGATCTTTATACTTCCTTTCATTTAATCTTGGAATATCTTGCTGTCCAACCGCTCCAACTGCAGCTTTTCACTGTCTGCAGCACTGAATGGCCGAAAGCGGCACAGTACTTCTCTTAATGGCTAAAATTTTGATTCATTTATTCACGTAACTCGACTTAAATCTGGTTACTTATACACACATTGTCATAAAGTACAGATCTACGCTCAGAGTTGGACGAAAGTTTTTCAGCAGCCAGATGATCTGTACTGAGTCAGATGAACGTAGTATAAAACCCTTGAATTTAAGCTTCTTCACGGGCAGTCCAATGTTTTATCAAAGCCATTCTATAGTAATGACTTCGGAAAGAATGGGAAATAATGCATTAAAGCAAGATTAGTCTTTGTATTTCTGCTGGGGTAGTAGCTTCGACTGGTTGGTGTTTGACTATATATATATATATATATATATATATATATATATATATATATATATATATATATATATATATATATATATATATATATGTATATATATACATATATAATATATATGATATATATATATGCACATATATATATATACATATATATATATATATATATATATATATATATATATATATATATATATATATAATTTATATATATGTCAGGAGTAGATTTTTTCTCTGTTAATTTTGTAATGACAGTGAGATTTCCATCGAAAAATAGGTTTGTTAATAAGATACTTTGTTGTCACAGTTTATCCTAGTTTTTCTCAGTTGTTATTCAGATTTACACGGTTTGACAATTTTTTTTATATGCCTATTGATTTATAGGTTATTTGTTATTGTCGTCTGTCTTACTATACTTTTTACCGACATGCTGGTTTTAAATTATATGACATGGTTCTGTGGAAGATGGCCCGCTAACTTAATTGACTTTTTGCCTTTTTCCATATGGATATTTGTAAAGTTTAGTTAATTAATCAACTGAATAACAACAATAATGATAGATTTCAAAGCATAAACATTTTTATCATTGGCAAAATACTCTTCTACGTTGCAAGCACACATCTAAATCCACTAACCTTTGATATAATTATGGAAAACCAATCATGTCACGTTGCCCAGTCAGAATTATTAATCAGAGTATTTGCTAAGCAGGTACGTCAAATACATCAAGAACCCTTTAACAGTAACGTATTATACGAGGAAATACTTGGAAGACGCCTCTAGAACTGGCGAGTGAATTTCTTGAAATTGGCAGATACCCACTTAACATCTTCTGGAGCTCAGTGGCTTAGATCTCCCTCCTGTAACGTGTTTACTAATGTTAAGTGGAAGGAGTCATATCATTCATGTTTGCTAGATTTATGCATATGAAGTCACAAGTCCGCGTTAATGTGTCTTCAGCTAGATCGGGTCTCTAGGGCAGAGGAGGGATGAAAATGAACAAGGTAGGTAACAAGAATCTCGGAGTATGATTCTTGATTATATAAGAAGCGTGGAGAATGGTTTTTAATGATATGTGATTCGTTGAGAATGTTTCCTTAATTATATAAGACTCGTGGAGTACGATTATTGAATGTTTAAGAATCGTGGAGATTGATTTTTAATGATATGCGAATCATTGAGAGGGTTTCTTAATTATTTAAGACTCGTGGAGTAGGATTATTTAGTGTTTAAGAATCGTGGGATATGATTCTTATTTATATAAGAATTCTGGAGATTGATTTTTAATGATATACGAATCGTTGAGAAGGTTTCCTTAATTATTTAAGAATCGTGGAGTACGATTATTGAATGTTTAAGAATCGTGGAGTACGATAGAATGTTTAAGAATCGTGGAGTATGATTCTTAATTATTTAATAATCGCTGAGTGCGACTCTTAATGATACGAATGCTAGAGAACGATTCTTAATGATATAAGAATCGTAGAGAAAGATTTTTAATGATATGGGATTCGTTGAGTACAATTCTTAATTCTTAATTATTTAAGAATCGTGGAGTACGATTCTTCGTAATGTAGAAATATACTTAACCACCCCTCTATCCCCCCCACCTCCCAACCTCCCCTTCCCTGTATCCCTTAACCATCTCCCTCCCTTCTATTCTCGTGACTCGCTTTTCTTAGTTTGCTGATGATTTTCATTCTGTCTCTTCTTCATATGAAATTAAAAACTTTTTTGTCGTTGTTTATAATATCTGTTGCTGGTGGTAATTTGGTATCTTTTTGATGGGGGAATTTAAATTTTTTTTTTCTTTTTTTTAGAATTGGCTGATCGTTTTTTTTTTTTATTTTTGGTAAAATCGTTTGAGAACTGGCTGTTGTATTAGTTTTTTTTAATTTTTGATAAAATCTTTTAAGTTTTAATTTTAAAGATTTTTGTTTTTTGGCAATCTGTCTGTTTTTCGAGTCTTTAGTTTATGCAAAATTTAAGTTTTGATTTTAGAGATTTAGTGTCGTTGAAAGTTTGTTTATTGAGACTTTTATTCATGTTAAAATGATTCAGTTTTGATTTTTTTCAGAGTTGGCTTTTGTTGAAGTTTTTATTTTTTCAGAGTTGGCTTTTGTTTAATATTGATTTTTTCAGAGTTTGGCTTTTGTTCAAGTTTTGACTTTTTTTCAGAATTGGCTTTTGTTTAAATTTTTATTTTTCTGAGTTGGCTTTTGTTTAAGTTTTGATTTTTTCAGAATTGGCTTTTGTTTAAGTTTTGATTTTTTCAGAGTTGGCTTTTGTTTAAGTTTTGATTTTTTCAGATTTGGCCTGTGTTTAGGTTTTGATTTTTTCAGAGTTGGCTTTTATTTAAGTTTTGATTTTTTCAGATTTGGCCTGTGTTTAGGTTTTGGTTTTTTCAGAGTTGGCTTTTGTTTAAGTTTTGATCTTTTCAGAGTTGGATTTTGTTGAAATTTTGACTTTTTCAGAGTTGGCTTTTGTTTAAGTTTTGATTTTTTTCAGATTTGGCCTGTGTTTAAGTTTTGATTTTTTCAGAGTTGGCTTTTGTTCAAGTTTTGATTTTTTCAGAGTTGGCTTTTGTTTAAGTTTTGATTTTTTCAGAGCTGCTTTTGTTTAAGTTTTGAATTTTTCAGAGTTGGCTTTTGTTTAAGTTTTTATTTTTCAGAGTTGGCTATTGTTTAAGTTTTATTTTTTTCAGATTTGGCTTTTGTTTATGTTTTGATTTTTCAGAGTTGGCTTTTGTTTAAGTTTTAATTTTTTCAGAGTTGGCTTTTGCTTAAGTTTTATTTTTTTCAGATTTGGCTTTTGTTTAAGTTTTGATTTTTCAGAATTGGCTTTTGTTTAAGTTTTGATTTTTTCAGTGTTGGCTTTTGTTTAAGTTTTGATTTTTACAGAGTAGGCTTTTGTTTAAGTTTCTTATTTTCAGAGTAGTTTTTGTTGAAGTTTTTATTTTTTCAGGTTGGCTTTTAAGTTTTAATTTTTTCAGATTTGGTTTTTGTTTAAGTTTTGATTTTTTCAGAGTTGCTTTTGTTTAAGTTTTGAATTTTTCAGAGTTGGCTTTTGTTTAAGTTTTTATTTTTTCAGATTTGGCCTGTGTGTAGGTTTTGATTTTTTGCAGATTTGGCTTTTGTTTAAGTTTTGATTTTTTCAGAGTTGGCTTTTGTTTAAGTTTTGAATTTTTCAGAGTTGCTTTTGTTTAAGTTTTGAATTTTTCAGAGTTGGCTTTTGTTAAGTTTTGATTTTTTCAGAGTTGGCTTTTGTTAATAATAATTTATTGATGTGTGTTTACTATTCTATTTATGGTAAGATGTAAAAGTTTAGTTGTAGACATTTTACTATCATTAATAATTTGTTTGTTTATTGTGACTGTTATTTATGGCAAAATGATAAAGTTTTGAATCTTTTTAGTTGGCTTTTGTTAGTAATATACTGAATTTTATTTGGTATATCTTATTTTGGTCAAATTAAATACCGATTTTGTGACAAGTGGCTCGTTTTTCATTCCCTTGGTCATCAGTCTTTCCATCTTCTATTCTTTGCGTCTCCCGCTGGCAAAGGTACGTCCATTATTGTGTATTTTCCTGTTCTGTCTTTCTACTCCCCCTCCCCCAGCCCCACCTATCCAGGAGACGACTCCCACGGAATATGATGGGCCTCCCCCCCTTCCCCTCCTATTCCCTTCTCCTCCCACCCCTCCCCCTTTTCGAAACAGCGACGATGTTGATGATGATATTCAAAGCACAAAACCTTTCTCCTATCTCGCTCCCCTCCCAACCCGTTCCTAACCCCTTCCCAACCTCCTTCCCCCTTCCTCCTCTTCCTCCTCCTCCTCCTACTCCTTTCGTACACCTCCTTCCTCTCCCACCCCTGCACCCAGGCCCCTCTCCCTATTTCTCACTCACTTTGCCTTTTATTCTTCAGAAGAGAAAAGCGGCGTTTTCTTTCACCCCCTCCGGTCCGTCGGTCCGTCGCTCCCCCCTCCCCCTCCCCCTCCCACCCCGCCATTAAAAATGCCGTCCGCATACCTGTAATTGGCCAGTTGCAGGTGGAAAAAATGTCGTTTCATATTCTCTGGATGTCGCCCGTGAACTTGATGATTGCGAGGCAAAGAAAGGCACCAAAAAAATGCTCATTTCCATCATTACCTTTTGTATTTTTCTCCCCTCCCCTTCCTCCCATTTCCCGCCCCCCACCCCCAACCCCGCCCCCCGTCCCTCGTTCGCGCTGCCCGTCAGAGTCATTTCTGGCGACGTCTCTCTCTCTCTCTCTCTCTCTCTCTCTCTCTCTCTCTCTCTCTCTCTCTCTCTCTCTCGGGTGATTTTGCGAATTTGTTGTTTGTTGTGGGAGTAATGTTCGTACGATCTCTCTCTCTCTCTCTCTCTCTCTCTCTCTCTCTCTCTCTCTCTCTCTCTCTCTCTCTCTCTCTCTCTTAGTAATTTATCAATTTGTTCAACGTTGCGGCAGTAAATGAGTACCCTCTCCCTTTCTCTCACTTTCTTATGATTCTCTCTCTCTCTCTCTCTCTCTCTCTCTCTCTCTCTCTCTCTCTCTCTCTCTCTCTCTCTCTCTCTCTAAATCGTTGTATGTCTTGCGTCTCAATTTGGTGGATATTTAAGTATCTCCTCTCATCTCTTTAGTTTCTCTCTCTGTCGCTCTCTTGGCTTTGTACGCAATTCTCGACCATCTTATCGACTCTCTCTCTCTCTCTCTCTCTCTCTCTCTCTCTCTCTCTCTCTCTCTCTCTCTATATATATATATATATATATATATATATATATATATATATATATATATATATATATATATACAAAGAGAGAGAGAGAGAGTTGATATAGAGAGTTAAATATATCTACCATAGTAATTAATTTTCTCTTTCCTTTCCTCATTTGTATATATCTCAAGATCTCTTAATAGTTGCTTTAAAAAACTTTTCATACCATAAATAAAATAATTACTTACGCAGTATTCCTTCATTTTTATTTTAATTCAGTCGTTTTCTTGAAAATTTCCTTATATTCAAGTTTTCGTATATTTTCGGGGATTATTATTGAAATCTGTCTTTTAAGGCAATGTCCAAATGTTCCGATGTTAGGATCGAAAGCACTTTTTTTTATGGCAGTATAAGTGAATTTGTGAGATAAAGCAGAAATCTTCCACATTTTTATATCTGCATTCTTTCTTCAATATTTTTATGGCCGTATTTTAATATTTTTACAAATAGAAGAGAAATGTATTTTTCTGGCATTATTTTTGTGTATTTTTAGAATCAAACCAAACGGGTTTTTTTCGCGGGAATATTTGCTTTGATTTGACATCAGAGGAGGAATCTGTCTTGTATGACAGTATGTTAACATTTTTGTTTTGTTTTGTTTTAAGAGGAGAAATCAGCCTCGTTTTCTTGACACTAACTTGTGTTTTTGAGGTCAGAAGAGAAATCTTCCTTTTCACGTTATGTTGAGGGAGGCTAAGAAAACTGTCTCGTGTACCTGACAATATTTTTGTTACTGTGACTAGATTAGAAATCTGGATTTTTTTATGACAGCATTAGTATATTTAAGGATATATGAGGGTTAAAATGTGCTGTCTATTAGCGCAGAATACGTTTAGTTTGGGAATTGAAAGATGAACTCACAACAGTATTAATATATCCTTGTGGTTATATGAGACACTCGCCTTTTTACACAATCGTATCTTTTTACTGTTAGAATTTATGACGCTTAAAGACTCTTTTGATCATTATTTTCCATCACAATAGATGTTGATTGTCGGTGTCTTTATAATTCTGTGACGACAGAATATGCGTCTTGTTGCAGCAGTTTTTGCCATCGCCTGCGCATGCTCAGTGATCTGGTTTACTAATGTTGCCAGGTCTTGCTATCTTCCTTGTAAATTAAGAGGAAAAAATCTGAGAAGTAAGTTTAAATTTGATTAAGAATTAATTTACTCTTTCAGAGTTTCCTTTTTACTCCTGATATTTTTGGTTCAAGTTCTTTTGTTTCCATTTCGAAAACTAGTTTGCAGCAGCTTTTGTCATCGCTGCGCATGCGCAGGTGATCTCGTTTATAATCTTGCTTGATCCTTTTTTTCTATCTCCATTATAAATTATAAGAAAAAAAATTGCATTCAGTTTGAATTTCAAGTAAAAAGTCGTTTACTCTTTTTTCAAGATTTCCTTTTGAATTCTTGGATTAAATTTAAATTTTTAGTAAAAGTCATTTGCTCTCTTCAAGATATCCTTTTGAATGTTGGAATTAAATTTAAATTTTGAATAAAGCCATTTGCTCTCCGGATTTCCTTTTTAATCCCTGTATAAATTTAAAATTTTGAGTAAAAAGTCGTGTGCTCTTTAGGTTTCCTTTTTAATTCTTGAATAAAATTTAATTTTTGAGTGAAAAGTCATTTACTTTCTTCAAGAATTTCCTTTTTGATCCTTAAATTAAATTCAAATTTTTTTTTAGTAAAAAGTCGTATGCTCTAGATATCCTTTTTAATCTTTGAATTAATTAAAATTTTATGAGTAAAAACTCGTTTGCTCTCTTCAAGATTTCCATTTAATCGTTGAATTAAATTTAGATTTTGAGTAAAAAGTTTTCGCTCTCTTCAAGGTTTCCTTTTCAGTCCTTGAATTAAATTCAAATTTTGAGTAAAAAAAAATGTCTGCTCTCTTCGAGATTTCCTTTTTAATACTTGAATTAAATTTAAATTTTGAATAAAGCCGTATGCTCTAGATTTCCTTTTTAATCCTTGATTAAATTCAAATTTTATGAGTAAAAGTCGTTTCCTCTCTTCGAGATTTCCTTTTCAGTCTATGAATTGAATTTAGATTTCGAGTAAAAAATTGTTTGCTGTCTTCAAGATTTCCTTTTTAATCCCTGAATTAAATTTGAATTTTAAGCAGAAAGACTTTTGCTCTCCTTTTAATCGTTGAATTAAATTTAGACTTTTAGTAAAAAGTTTTTCTCTCTCTTCAAGATTTCCTTTTCAGTCCTTGAATTAAATTTAAATTGTGAGTAAAAGAATTACTCTCTTCAAGATTTCCTTTTCAGTCCTTGAATTAAATTTAAATTTGAGTAAAAATTCATTTGCCCTTTTCAAGATTTCCTATTTTACTCCCGATATTTTTGTCCCAAGTTATTCTATTTTCATTTTGCAAACTAGTTCACGTCTCGCGTCTCTGGAAATCGCGCTCCGAAAAAAAAAATTCTGAAAACGCATCTAGCATGTTTTAAAATGTCCAACGCGAGTTTGAGCTCTGGGGGAAAATTGTGAAAGAAGTAGACTCAAAAAAAAAGAAAAAAAATGGGGGTGGAATAAGGAAAAGGATATTCTGTAAGCGATATGGATTTCTAAATACGACGGGGTAAACGGCCCGCAGATCGTAATAAATTGTACTGTGACATTCCTTTTTTTTTCTTTTTTCTTTTTTTAAATCTTCCGCGTAGAAATGAAAAATGGAGACTTGTAGAAATAATAAATGGAAAATATTCTGTAAGTTAAATGGCGATGGTAAGTTTGGCCGAGTCAACTGTTGCCAGAGTTTATTATTTATTTTGATTCATTTATTTTATTGTCTCTGATTTATTTTATTTACTGTTTTGTGTTTCTGATTTATATTTATTTTGTTGCGTTTTTTTAA
>JANJGK010005952.1:0-41154 GCA_039081455.1 Macrobrachium rosenbergii
AGCCAGTTGTGTAGAACAAACTTGTGCCAGTTGCGTAGAACAAACATTTTCCAGTTGCGTAGAACAAACTTGTGCCAGTTGCGTCGAACAAACTTGTGCCAGTTGCGTAGAACAAACTTTTGCCAGTTGCGTAGAACAAACTTGTGCCACTTGCGTCGAACAAACTTATGCCAGTTGCGCAGAACAAACTTTTGCCAGTTACGTAGAACAAACTTGTGCCAGTTTTGTCAAACAAACTTGTGTCAGTTGCGTAGAACAAACTTGTGCCCGTTATGTGGAACAAACTTGTGCCAGTTGCATAGAACAAACTTCTGCCAGTTGCGGTCAAACAAACTTGGGCCAGTTGCGTAGAACAAACTTGTGCCAGTTGCGTCAAACAAACTTGTGCCAGTTGCGTCAAACAAACTTGTGCCAGTTGCGTAGAACAAACTTGAGCCAGTTGCGTAGAACAACCTTGCGCCAGTTACGTAGAACAAACTTGTGCCAGTTGTGTCAAACAAACTTGTGCCAGTAGAGTAGAACAAACTTATGCCAGTTGCGTAGAACAAACTTGTGCGAGTTGTGTCAAACAAACTTTGGCCAGTTACGTAGAACAAGCTTCTGCCAGATGCGTAGGACAAACATGTGCCAGTTGTGTCAAACAAACTTGTGCTAGTTGCGTAAAACAAACTTGAGATTGTTGCGTAGAACAAACTTGTGCCAGTTGCATCGAACAAACTTGTGCCAGTTGCGCAGAACAAACTTGTGCCAGTTAAGTCAAACAGACTTGTGCCAGTTGCGTCAAACAAATTTATGCCAGTTGCATAGAACAAACTTGTGCCAGTTGTGAAGAACAAACTTGTGCCAGTTGCATCGAACAAACTTGTGCCAGTTGCGTCGAACACACTTGTGCCAGTTGTGTTGGACAAACTTGTGCCAATTGCGTCGAACAAACTTGTGCCAGTTGCGTCAAACAAACTTGTGCCAGTTGCATCGAACAAACTTGTGCCAGTAGCGTAGAACAAACTTGTGCCAGTTTCATCGAACAAACTTGTGCCAGTTGCGTAGAACAAACTTGTGCCAGTTGTGTCAAACAAACTTGTGCCAGTTGCGTCAAACAAACTTGGGCCAGTTGCATCGAACAAACTTGTGCCAGTTGCGTAGAACAAACTTGTGCCAGTTGCGTCAAACAATCTTGGGCCAGTTGCGTCGAACAAACTTGTGCCAGTTTCGTCAAAGAAACTTGTGCCAGTTGCATAAAACAAACTTGTGCCAGTTGTGTCGAACAAACTTGTGCCAGTTGCGTAGAACAAACTTGTGCCAGTTAAGTAGAATAAACTTGTGCCTGTTTTGTCAAACAAACTTGTGCCAGTTGCGTCAAACAAACTTGTGTCAGTTGCGTCGAACAAACTTGTGCCAGTTGTGTAGAACATCCTTGTGCCAGTTGCGTCAAACAACCTTGTGCCAGTTGCGTCAAACAAACTTGTGCCAGTTGCGTCAAAAAAACTTGTGCCCGTTGCGTCAAACAAACTTTTGCCTGTTGGGTCGAAAAAACTTGTGCCAGTTGCGTTAAACAAACTTGTGACAGTTGCGTCGAACAAACTTGTGCCATTTGCATCGAACAAACTTGTGCCAGTTGTGTCGAACAAGCTTGTGCCAGTTGCGTCAAACAAAATTGTGCCAGTTGCATCGAACAAACTTGTGCCAGTTGTGTAGAACAAACAGTGCCAGTTGTGTCAAACAAACTTGTGCCACTTGCGTCGAACAAACTTGTGCCAGTTGCGTAGAACAAACTTTTGCCAGTTGCATAGAACAAACTTGTGCCAGTTGTGTCAAACAAACTTGTGTCAGTTGCGTAGAACAAACTTGTGCCAGTTGCGTAGAACAAACTTGTCCAGTTACGTAGTACAAACCTTTGCCAGTTGCATAGAACAAACTTGTGCCAGTTGCATAGAACAAACTTGTGTGAGTTGCGTCAAACAAACTTCTGCCAGTTGCATAAAACAAACTTCTGCCAAGTTGCGTTGAACAAACTTGTGCCAGTTGCGTGGAACAAACTTGTGAGAGTTGTTTCGAACAAACTTTTGCCAGTTGCATCAAACAAACTTGTGCCAGTTGCGTAGAACAAACTTGAGGCAGTTGCGTAGAACAAACGTGTGCCAGTTGCGTAGAACAAAATTGTGCCAGTTGCGCTAAACAAACTTGTGCCAGTTGTTTCAAACAAACTTGTGCCAGTAGAGTAGAACAAACTTATGCCAGTTGCGTAGAACAAACTTGTGCGAGTTGTGTCAAACAAACTTTGGCCAGTTACGTAGAACAAACTTGTGCCAGATGCGTAGGACAAACATATGCCAGTTGTGTCAAACAAACTTGTGCTAGTTGCGTAAAACAAACTTGAGCCAGTTGCGTAGAACAAACTTGTGCCAGTTGCATCGAACAAACTTGTGCCAGTTGCGTGGAACAAACTTGTGCCAGTTGCGCAGAACAAACTTGTGCCAGTTAAGTCAAACAGACTTGTGCCAGTTGCGTCAAACAAATTTATGCCAGTTGCATAGAACAAACTTGTGCCAGTTGCGTAGAACAAACTTGTGCCAGTTGCATCGAACAAACTTGTGCCAGTTGCGTCGAATACACTTGTGCCAGTTGTGTTGGACAAACTTGTGCCAATTGCGTCGAACAAACTTGTGCCAGTTGCGTCAAACAAACTTGTGCCAGTTGTGTCAAACAAACTTTTGCCAGTTGCGTCAAACAAACTTGGGCTAGTTGCGTCGAACAAAATTGTGCCAGTTTGTTTCGGACAAACTTGTGCCAGTTACGTAGAACATACTTGTGCCTGTTGCGAACTACAAACTTGTGCCAGTTGCGTTGAACAAACTTGGGCCAGTTGCGTCAAACAAACTTGTGCTAGTTGCGTTAAACAAACTTTTGCCAGTTGCGTCAAACAAACTTGTGCCAGTTGCGTTGAACAAACTTGTGCCAGTTGCGTAGAACAAACTTGAGCCAGTTGCGTAGAACAAACTTGTGCCAGTTGCGTAGAACAAACATTTTCCAGTTGCATAGAACAAACTTGTGCCAGTTGCCTAGAACAAACTTGTGCCAGTTGCGCAGAACAAACATTTTCCAGTTGCGTAGAACAAACTTGTGCCAGTTGCGTCGAAAAAACTTGTGCCAGTTGATCGAACAAAGTTGTGCCAGTTGCGTTTGACAAACTTGTGCCAGTTGTTTCAAACAAACTTTTGCCAGTTGCGTCAAACAAACTTGGGCCAGTTGCGTCAAACAAACTTGTGCCAGTTGCGTAGAACAAACTTGTGCCAGTTGTGTAGAACAAACTTGTGCCAGTTGCGTCGAACAAACTTGTGCCAGTTGCGTACAACAAACTTGTGCCATTTGCGTCAAAAAACTTGTTCCAGTTGCGTAGAACAAATTTGTGCTAATTGCGTAGAACTAAACTTGTGCCAGTTGCGTCGAACAAACTTGTGCCAGTTGCGCTAAACAAACTTGTGCCAGTTGTTTCAAACAAGCTTTTGCCAGTTGCGTCAAACAAACTTGGGCCAGTTGCGTTGAACAAACTTGTGCCAGTTGCGTAGAACAAACTTTGTGAGAGTTGTGTCAAACAAACTTTTCCCAGTTGTGTCAAACAAACTTGGGCCAGTTTGCGTCAAACAAATTTATGCCAGTTGCATAGAACAAACTTGTGCCAGTTGCGTAGAACAAACTTGTGCCAGTTGCATCAAACAAACTTGTGCCAGTTGCGTAGAACAAATTCGTGCCCGTTACGTGGAACAAACTTGTGCCAGTTGCATAGAAGAAACTTCTGCCAGTTGCGTCAAACAAACTTGGGCCAGTTGCGTAGAAACAAACTTGTGCCAGTTGTGTCAAACAAACTTGTGCCAGTTGCGTCAAACAAACTTGTGCCAGTTGCGTAGAAGAAACTTTTGCCAGTAGCGTCGAACAAACTTGTGCCAGTTCCGTGGAACAAAATTGTGCCAGTTGCGTAGAACAAACTTGTGCCAGTTGTGTAGAACAATCTTGTGCCAGTTGCGTAGAACAAACTTGTGCCAGTTGTGTCAACCAAACTTGGGCCAGTTGCGTAGAACAAACTTGTGCCAGTTGCGTAAAACAAACTTGTGCCAGTTGCGTCAAACAATCTTGTGCCAGTTGCGAAGAACAAACTTGTGCCTGTTGCATAGAACAAAATTGTGCCAGTTGCGTAGAACAACTTTGTGCCAGTTGCGTAGAACAAACTTGTGCCAGTTGTGTCAAACAAACTTTTGCCAGTTGCGTCAAACAAACTTGGGCCAGTTGCGTCGAACAAGATTGTGCCAGTTGTGTCGGACAAACTTGTGCCAGTTACGTAGAACATACTTGTGCCAGTTGTGAACTACAAACTTGTGCCAGTTGCGTCGAACAAACTTGGGCCAGTTGCATCAAACAAACTTGTGCTAGTTGCGTTAAACAAACTTTTGCCAGTTGCGTCAAACAAACTTGTGCCAGTTGCGTTGAACAAACTTGTGCCAGTTGCGTAGAACAAACTTGAGCCAGTTGCGTAGAACAAACTTGTGCCAGTTGCGTAGAACAAACATTTTCCAGTTGCGTAGAACAAACTTGTGCCAGTTGCCTAGAACAAACTTGTGCCAGTGGCGTAGAACAAACATTTTCCAGTTGCGTAGAACAAACTTGTGCCAGTTGCGTCGAAAAAACTTGTGCCAGTTGATCGAACAAAGTTGTGCCAGTTGCGTTTGACAAACTTGTGCCAGTTGTTTCAAACAAACTTTTGCCAGTTGCGTCAAACAAACTTGGGCCAGTTGCGTCAAACAAACTTGTGCCAGTTGCGTAGAACAAACTTGTGCCAGTTGCGTAGAACAAACTTGTGCCAGTTGCGTAGAACAAACTTATGCCAGTTGCGTCGAACAAACTTGTGCCAGTTGCGTACAACAAACTTGTGCCATTTGCGTCAAAAAACTTGTTCCAGTTGCGTAGAACAAATTTGTGCTAGTTGCGTAGAACAAACTTGTGCCAGTTGTGTCGAACAAACTTGTGCCAGTTGCATAGAACAAACTCGTGCCAGTTGCGAAGAACAAACTTGGGCAAGTTGCGTAGAACATACTTGTGTCAGTTGCGATGAACAAACTTGTGCCAGTTGCATCAAACAAACTTGTGCCAGTTGCGTAGAACAAACTTGTGCCAGTTGCGTAGAACAAACTTGTGCCTGTTGCATCGAACAAACTTGTGCCAGTTGCGTAGAAAAAACTTGTGCCAGTTGCATCGAACAAACTTGTGTCAATTGCATGGAACAAACTTGTGCCAGTTTCGTCGAACAAACTTGTGCCAGTTGCGTAGAACAAACTTGTGCCAGTTGTGTCAATCAAACTTCTGCCAGTTGCTTCAAACAAGTTTGGGCCAGTTGCGTCGAACAAACTTGTGCCAGTTGCGTCGAAGAAACTTGTACCAGTTGCGTATAAAAAACTTGTGCCAGTTGTGTCAAACAAACTTGTGCCAGTTGCATAGAACAAACTTGTGCCAGTTGTGTAGAGCAACCTTGTGCCAGTTCCGTCAAACAACCTTGTGCCAGTTGCGTCAAAGAAACTTGTGCCAGTTGCGTCAAACAAATTTATGCCAGTTGCATAGAACAAACTTGTGCCAGTTGCGTAGAACAAACTTGTGCCAGTTGCATCGAACAAACTTGTGCCAGTTGCGTCGAACACACTTGTGCCAGTTGCGTCGGACAAACTTGTGCCAATTGCGTCCAACAATCTTGTGCCAGTTGCGTAGAACAAACTTGTGCCAGTTGTGTCAAACAAACTTGTGCCAGTTGCATAAAACAAACTTTTGCCAGTTGCATAGAACAAACTTGTGCCAGTTGCATAGAACAAACTTGTGCCAGTTACGTAGAACAAACTTGTGCCAGTTGTGTCAGACAAACTTGTGCCAGTTGCGTCAAACAAACTTGGGCCAGTTGCATCGAACAAACTTGTGCCAGTTGCGTAGAACAAACTTGTGCCAGTTGCGTAGAACAAACTTGTGCCAGTTGCATAGAACAAACTTGTGCCAGTTTTGTAGAACAACCTTGTGCCAGTTGCGTCAAACAACCTTGTGCCAGTTGCGTCAAACAAACTTGTGCCAGTTGCGTAGAACAAACTTGTGCCAGTTGCGTAGAACAAACTTGTGCCAGTTGCATAGAACAAACTTGTGCCAGTTTTGTAGAACAACCTTGTGCCAGTAGCGTCAAACAGACTTGTGCCAATTGCGTCAAACAACCTTGTGCCAGTTGCGTCAAAAAAACTTGTGCCAGTTGTGTCAAACAAACTTGTGCCAGTTGGGTCGAATAAACTTGTGCCAGTTGCGTTAAACAAACTTGTGCCAGTTGCGTCGAACAAACTTGTGCCAGTTGCGTCGAACAAACTTGTGCCAGTTGCGTCGAACAAACTTGTGCCAGTTGCATCGAACAATCTTGAGCCAGTTGCGTAGAACAAACTTATGCCAGTTGCATAGAACAAACTTTTGCCACTTGCGTCGAACAAACTTGTGCATGTTGCGCAGAACAAACTTTTGCCAGTTGCGTAGAACAAACTTGTGCCAGTTTTGTCAAACAAACTTGTGCCAGTTGCGTAGAACAAACTTGTGCCCGTTACGTGGAACAAACTTGTGCCAGTTGCATAGAACAAACTTCTGCCAGTTGCGTCAAACAAACTTGGGCCAGTTGCGTAGAACAAACTTGTGCCAGTTGCGTCAAACAAACTTGTGCCAGTTGCGTCAAACAAACTTGTGCCAGTTGCGTAGAAGAAACTTGTGCCAGTTGCGTCGAACAAACTTGTGCCAGTTCCGTGGAACAAACTTGTGCCAGTTGCATAGAACAAACTTGTGCCAGTTGTGTAGAACAATCTTGTGCCAGTTGCTAAGAACAAACTTGTGCCAGTTGCGTCAAACAAACTTGTGCCAGTTGCGTCAAACAAACTTGTGCCAGTTGCGTAGAAGAAACTTTTGCCAGTAGCGTCGAACAAACTTGTGCCAGTTCCGTGGAACAAACTTGTGCCAGTTGCGTAGAACAAACTTGTGCCAGTTGTGTAGAACAATCTTGTGCCAGTTGCGTAGAACAAACTTGTGCCAGTTGCGTCAACCAAACGTGGGCCAGTTGCGTAGAACAAACTTGTGCCAGTTGCGTAGAACAAACTTGTGCCAGTTGCGAAGAACAAACTTGTGCCTGTTGCATAGAACAAAATTGTGCCAGTTGAGTAGAACAACTTTGTGCCAGTTGCGTAGAACAAACTTGTGCTAGTTGCGTAGAACAAACTTTTGCCAGTTGCGTAGAACAAACTTGTGTCAGTTGCGTAGAACAAACTTGTGCCAGTTGCGTCAAACAAACTTGGGCCAGTTGCGTAGAACAAACTTGTGCCAGTTGCGAACTACAAACTTGTGCCAGTTTCGTAGGACAAACTTGTGCCAGTTGCGTCAAACAAACTTGTGCCAGTTGCGTAGAACAAACTTCCGCCAGTTGCGAACTACAATCTTGTGCCACTTGCGTAGGACAAACTTGTGCCAGTTGCGTCAAAGAAACTTGTGACAGCTGCGTCAAATAAACTTGTTCCAGTTGCGTCAAATAAACTTGTGCCAGTTACGTAGAACAACTTTGTGCCAGTTGCATAGAACAAAATTGTGCCAGTTGCGTAGAACAACTTTGTGCCAGTTGCGTAGAACAAACTTGTGCCAGTTGCGTAGAACAAACTTGTGCTAGTTGCGTAGAACAAACTTGTGCCAGTTGCGAAGAACAAACTTGTGTCAGTTGCGTAGAACAAACTTGTGCCAGTTGCGTCAAACAAACTTGGGCCAGTTGCGTAGAACAAACTTATGCCAGTTGCGAACTACAAACTTGTGCCAGTTTCGTAGGACAAACTTGTGCCAGTTGTGTCAAACAAACTTGTGCCAGTTGCGTAGAACAAACTTGTGCCAGTTGAGAACTACAAACTTGTGCCACTTGCGTAGGACAAACTTGTGCCAGTTGCGTCAAAGAAACTTGTGCCAGTTGCATCAAATAAACTTGTGCCAGTTGCGGAGAACAAACTTGTGAAAGTTGCGTAGAACAAACTTGTGCCAGTTGCGTCGAACAAACTTGTGACAGTTGCGTTGAACAAACTTGTGCCAGTTGCGTCGAACAAACTTGTGCCAGTTGCATCAAACAAACTTGTGCCAGTTGCGTAGAACAAACTTGTGCCATTTGCGTCAAACAAACTAGTGCCAGTTACGTTTAACAAACTTGTGCCAGTTGCGTAAAACAAACTTGTGCCAGTTGTGTCAAACAAACGTGTGCCAGTTGCGTCGAACAAACTTGTGCCGGTTGCGTTGAACAAACTTGTGCCAGTTACGTAGAACAAACTTGTGCTAGTTGTGTCAAACAAACTTCTGCCAGTTGCGTAGAACAAACTTGTGCCAGTTGCGTAGAACAAACTTGTGCCATTTGCGTAGAACAAACTTGTGCCAGTTACGTAGAACAAACTTGTGCCAGTTGTGTCAAACAAACGTGTGCCAGTTGCGTCGAACAAACTTGTGCCGGTTGCGTTGAACAAACTTGTGCCAGTTACGTTGAACAAACTTGTGCTAGGTGTGTCAAACAAACTTGTGCCAGTTGCATAGAACAAACTTGTGCCAGTTACGTAGAACAAACTTGTGCCATTTGCGTAGAACAAACTTGTGCCAGTTACGTAGAACAAACTTGTGCCAGTTGTGTCAAACAAACTTGTGCCAGTTGCGTAGAAAAAACTTGTGCCAGTTACGTTTAACAAACTTGTGCCAGTTGCGTAGAACAAACTTGTGCCAGTTGCGTCAAACAAACTAGTGCCAGTTACGTTTAACAAACTTGTGCCAGTTGCGTAGAACAAACTTGTGCCAGTTGTGTCAAACAAACGTGTGCCAGTTGCGTCGAACAAACTTGTGCCGGTTGCGTTGAACAAACTTGTGCCAGTTACGTAGAACAAACTTGTGCTAGTTGTGTCAAACAAACTTGTGCCAGTTGCGTAGAACAAACTTGTGCCAGTTGCGTAGAACAAACTTGTGCCATTTGCGTAGAACAAACTTGTGCCAGTTACGTAGAACAAACTTGTGCCAGTTGTGTCAAACAAACGTGTGCCAGTTGCGTCGAACAAACTTGTGCCGGTTGCGTTGAACAAACTTGTGCCAGTTACGTAGAACAAACTTGTGCTAGTTGTGTCAAACAAACTTGTGCCAGTTGCGTAGAACAAACTTGTGCCAGTTGCGTAGAACAAACTTGTGCCATTTGCGTAGAACAAACTTGTGCCAGTTACGTAGAACAAACTTGTGCCAGTTGTGTCAAACAAACTTGTGCCAGTTGCGTAGAAAAAACTTGTGCCAGTTGCGTAGAACAAACTTGTGCCAGTTGCGTAGAACAAACTTGTGCCAGTTGCGTCAAACAAACTTGTGCCAGTTGCATAGAACAAACTTGTGCCAGTTGCGTCAAACAAACTTGTGCCAGTTGCGTAGAACAAACTTGAGGCAGTTGCGTAGAACAAACGTGTGCCAGTTGCGAAGAACAAAATTGTGCCAGTTGCGCTGAACAAACTTGTGCCAGTTGTTTCAAACAAACTTTTGCCAGTTGCGTCAAACAAACTTGGGCCAGTTGCATCGAACAAACTTGTGCCAGTTGCGTAGAACAAACTTTGTGCCAGTTGTGTCAAACAAACTTTTCCCAGTTGCATCAAACAAACTTGGGCCAGTTGCGTCAAACAAATTTATGCCAGTTGCACAGAACAAACTTGTGCCAGTTGCGTAGAACAAACTTGTGCCAGTTGCATCGAACAAACTTGTGCCAGTTGCGTCGAACACACTTGTGACAGTTGCGTCGGACAAACTTGTGCCAATTGCGTCGAACAAACTTGTGCCAGTTGCGTAGAACAAACTTATGCCAGTTGCGTCGGACAAACTTGTGCCAGTTGCATCGAACAAACTTGTGCCTGTTGCGTAGAACAAACTTGTGCCAGTTGTGTCAAACAAACTTTTGCCAGTTGCGTCAAACAAACTTTGGCCAGTTGCATCGAACAAAATTGTGCCAGTTGTGTCGGACAAACTTGTGCCAGTTACGTAGAACATATTTGTGCCAGTTGCTAACTACAAACTTGTTCCAGTTGCGTTGAACAAACTTGGGCCAGTTGCGTCAAACAAACTTGGGCTAGTTGCGTTAAACAAACTTTTGCCAGTTGCGTCAAACAAACTTGTGCCAGTTGCGTTGAACAAACTTGTGCCAGTTGCGCAGAACGAACTTGAGCCAGTTGTGTAGAACAAACTTGTGCCAGTTGCGTAGAACAAACATTTTCCAGTTGCGTAGAACAAACTTGTGCCAGTTGCGTCGAACAAACTTGTGCCAGTTGCGTAGAACAAACTTTTGCCAGTTGCGTAGAACAAACTTGTGCCACTTGCGTCGAACAAACTTATGCCAGTTGCGCAGAACAAACTTTTGCCAGTTACGTAGAACAAACTTGTGCCAGTTTTGTCAAACAAACTTGTGTCAGTTGCGTAGAACAAACTTGTGCCCGTTATGTGGAACAAACTTGTGCCAGTTGCATAGAACAAACTTCTGCCAGTTGCGTCAAACAAACTTGGGCCAGTTGCGTAGAACAAACTTGTGCCAGTTGCGTCAAACAAACTTGTGCCAGTTGCGTCAAACAAACTTGTGCCAGTTGCGTAGAACAAACTTGAGCCAGTTGCGTAGAACAACCTTGCGCCAGTTACGTAGAACAAACTTGTGCCAGTTGTGTCAAACAAACTTGTGCCAGTAGAGTAGAACAAACTTATGCCAGTTGCGTAGAACAAACTTGTGCGAGTTGTGTCAAACAAACTTTGGCCAGTTACGTAGAACAAGCTTCTGCCAGATGCGTAGGACAAACATGTGCCAGTTGTGTCAAACAAACTTGTGCTAGTTGCGTAAAACAAACTTGAGATTGTTGCGTAGAACAAACTTGTGCCAGTTGCATCGAACAAACTTGTGCCAGTTGCGCAGAACAAACTTGTGCCAGTTAAGTCAAACAGACTTGTGCCAGTTGCGTCAAACAAATTTATGCCAGTTGCATAGAACAAACTTGTGCCAGTTGTGAAGAACAAACTTGTGCCAGTTGCATCGAACAAACTTGTGCCAGTTGCGTCGAACACACTTGTGCCAGTTGTGTTGGACAAACTTGTGCCAATTGCGTCGAACAAACTTGTGCCAGTTGCGTCAAACAAACTTGTGCCAGTTGCATCGAACAAACTTGTGCCAGTTGCGTAGAACAAACTTGTGCCAGTTTCGTCGAACAAACTTGTGCCAGTTGCGTAGAACAAACTTGTGCCAGTTGTGTCAAACAAACTTGTGCCAGTTGCGTCAAACAAACTTGGGCCAGTTGCATCGAACAAACTTGTGCCAGTTGCGTAGAACAAACTTGTGCCAGTTGCGTCAAACAATCTTGGGCCAGTTGCGTCGAACAAACTTGTGCCAGTTTCGTCAAAGAAACTTGTGCCAGTTGCATAAAACAAACTTGTGCCAGTTGTGTCGAACAAACTTGTGCCAGTTGCGTAGAACAAACTTGTGCCAGTTAAGTAGAATAAACTTGTGCCTGTTTTGTCAAACAAACTTGTGCCAGTTGCGTCAAACAAACTTGTGTCAGTTGCGTCGAACAAACTTGTGCCAGTTGTGTAGAACATCCTTGTGCCAGTTGCGTCAAACAACCTTGTGCCAGTTGCGTCAAACAAACTTGTGCCAGTTGCGTCAAAAAAACTTGTGCCCGTTGCGTCAAACAAACTTTTGCCTGTTGGGTCGAAAAAACTTGTGCCAGTTGCGTTAAACAAACTTGTGACAGTTGCGTCGAACAAACTTGTGCCATTTGCATCGAACAAACTTGTGCCAGTTGTGTCGAACAAGCTTGTGCCAGTTGCGTCAAACAAAATTGTGCCAGTTGCATCGAACAAACTTGTGCCAGTTGTGTAGAACAAACTGTGCCAGTTGTGTCAAACAAACTTGTGCCACTTGCGTCGAACAAACTTGTGCCAGTTGCGTAGAACAAACTTTTGCCAGTTGCATAGAACAAACTTGTGCCAGTTGTGTCAAACAAACTTGTGTCAGTTGCGTAGAACAAACTTGTGCCAGTTGCGTAGAACAAACTTGTCCAGTTACGTAGTACAAACCTTTGCCAGTTGCATAGAACAAACTTGTGCCAGTTGCATAGAACAAACTTGTGTGAATTGCGTCAAACAAACTTCTGCCAGTTGCATAAAACAAACTTCTGCCAGTTGCGTTGAACAAACTTGTGCCAGTTGCGTGGAACAAACTTGTGAGAGTTGTTTCGAACAAACTTTTGCCAGTTGCATCAAACAAACTTGTGCCAGTTGCGTAGAACAAACTTGAGGCAGTTGCGTAGAACAAACGTGTGCCAGTTGCGTAGAACAAAATTGTGCCAGTTGCGCTAAACAAACTTGTGCCAGTTGTTTCAAACAAACTTGTGCCAGTAGAGTAGAACAAACTTATGCCAGTTGCATAGAACAAACTTGTGCGAGTTGTGTCAAACAAACTTTGGCCAGTTACGTAGAACAAACTTGTGCCAGATGCGTAGGACAAACATATGCCAGTTGTGTCAAACAAACTTGTGCTAGTTGCGTAAAACAAACTTGAGCCAGTTGCGTAGAACAAACTTGTGCCAGTTGCATCGAACAAACTTGTGCCAGTTGCGTGGAACAAACTTGTGCCAGTTGCGCAGAACAAACTTGTGCCAGTTAAGTCAAACAGACTTGTGCCAGTTGCGTCAAACAAATTTATGCCAGTTGCATAGAACAAACTTGTGCCAGTTGCGTAGAACAAACTTGTGCCAGTTGCATCGAACAAACTTGTGCCAGTTGCGTCGAATACACTTGTGCCAGTTGTGTTGGACAAACTTGTGCCAATTGCGTCGAACAAACTTGTGCCAGTTGCGTCAAACAAACTTGTGCCAGTTGGGTCAAACAAACTTTTGCCAGTTGCGTCAAACAAACTTGGGCTAGTTGCGTCGAACAAAATTGTGCCAGTTGTTTCGGACAAACTTGTGCCAGTTACGTAGAACATACTTGTGCCTGTTGCGAACTACAAACTTGTGCCAGTTGCGTTGAACAAACTTGGGCCAGTTGCGTCAAACAAACTTGTGCTAGTTGCGTTAAACAAACTTTTGCCAGTTGCGTCAAACAAACTTGTGCCAGTTGCGTTGAACAAACTTGTGCCAGTTGCGTAGAACAAACTTGAGCCAGTTGCGTAGAACAAACTTGTGCCAGTTGCGTAGAACAAACATTTTCCAGTTGCATAGAACAAACTTGTGCCAGTTGCCTAGAACAAACTTGTGCCAGTTGCGCAGAACAAACATTTTCCAGTTGCGTAGAACAAACTTGTGCCAGTTGCGTCGAAAAAACTTGTGCCAGTTGATCGAACAAAGTTGTGCCAGTTGCGTTTGACAAACTTGTGCCAGTTGTTTCAAACAAACTTTTGCCAGTTGCGTCAAACAAACTTGGGCCAGTTGCGTCAAACAAACTTGTGCCAGTTGCGTAGAACAAACTTGTGCCAGTTGTGTAGAACAAACTTGTGCCAGTTGCGTCGAACAAACTTGTGCCAGTTGCGTACAACAAACTTGTGCCATTTGCGTCAAAAAACTTGTTCCAGTTGCGTAGAACAAATTTGTGCTAATTGCGTAGAACAAACTTGTGCCAGTTGCGTCGAACAAACTTGTGCCAGTTGCGCTAAACAAACTTGTGCCAGTTGTTTCAAACAAGCTTTTGCCAGTTGCGTCAAACAAACTTGGGCCAGTTGCGTTGAACAAACTTGTGCCAGTTGCGTAGAACAAACTTTGTGAGAGTTGTGTCAAACAAACTTTTCCCAGTTGTGTCAAACAAACTTGGGCCAGTTGCGTCAAACAAATTTATGCCAGTTGCATAGAACAAACTTGTGCCAGTTGCGTAGAACAAACTTGTGCCAGTTGCATCAAACAAACTTGTGCCAGTTGCGTAGAACAAATTCGTGCCCGTTACGTGGAACAAACTTGTGCCAGTTGCATAGAAGAAACTTCTGCCAGTTGCGTCAAACAAACTTGGGCCAGTTGCGTAGAACAAACTTGTGCCAGTTGTGTCAAACAAACTTGTGCCAGTTGCGTCAAACAAACTTGTGCCAGTTGCGTAGAAGAAACTTTTGCCAGTAGCGTCGAACAAACTTGTGCCAGTTCCGTGGAACAAAATTGTGCCAGTTGCGTAGAACAAACTTGTGCCAGTTGTGTAGAACAATCTTGTGCCAGTTGCGTAGAACAAACTTGTGCCAGTTGTGTCAACCAAACTTGGGCCAGTTGCGTAGAACAAACTTGTGCCAGTTGCGTAGAACAAACTTGTGCCAGTTGCGTCAAACAATCTTGTGCCAGTTGCGAAGAACAAACTTGTGCCTGTTACATAGAACAAAATTGTGCCAGTTGCGTAGAACAACTTTGTGCCAGTTGCGTAGAACAAACTTGTGCCAGTTGTGTCAAACAAACTTTTGCCAGTTGCGTCAAACAAACTTGGGCCAGTTGCGTCGAACAAGATTGTGCCAGTTGTGTCGGACAAACTTGTGCCAGTTACGTAGAACATACTTGTGCCAGTTGTGAACTACAAACTTGTGCCAGTTGCGTCGAACAAACTTGGGCCAGTTGCGTCAAACAAACTTGTGCTAGTTGCGTTAAACAAACTTTTGCCAGTTGCGTCAAACAAACTTGTGCCAGTTGCGTTGAACAAACTTGTGCCAGTTGCGTAGAACAAACTTGAGCCAGTTGCGTAGAACAAACTTGTGCCAGTTGCGTAGAACAAACATTTTCCAGTTGCGTAGAACAAACTTGTGCCAGTTGCCTAGAACAAACTTGTGCCAGTGGCGTAGAACAAACATTTTCCAGTTGCGTAGAACAAACTTGTGCCAGTTGCGTCGAAAAAACTTGTGCCAGTTGATCGAACAAAGTTGTGCCAGTTGCGTTTGACAAACTTGTGCCAGTTGTATCAAACAAACCTTTGCCAGTTGCGTCAAACAAACTTGGGCCAGTTGCGTCAAACAAACTTGTGCCAGTTGCGTAGAACAAACTTGTGCCAGTTGCGTAGAACAAACTTGTGCCAGTTGCGTAGAACAAACTTATGCCAGTTGCGTCGAACAAACTTGTGCCAGTTGCGTACAACAAACTTGTGCCATTTGCGTCAAAAAACTTGTTCCAGTTGCGTAGAACAAATTTGTGCTAGTTGCGTAGAACAAACTTGTGCCAGTTGTGTCGAACAAACTTGTGCCAGTTGCATAGAACAAACTCGTGCCAGTTGCGAAGAACAAACTTGGGCAAGTTGCGTAGAACATACTTGTGTCAGTTGCGATGAACAAACTTGTGCCAGTTGCATCAAACAAACTTGTGCCAGTTGCGTAGAACAAACTTGTGCCAGTTGCGTAGAACAAACTTGTGCCTGTTGCATCGAACAAACTTGTGCCAGTTGCGTAGAAAAAACTTGTGCCAGTTGCATCGAACAAACTTGTGTCAATTGCATGGAACAAACTTGTGCCAGTTTCGTCGAACAAACTTGTGCCAGTTGCGTAGAACAAACTTGTGCCAGTTGTGTCAATCAAACTTCTGCCAGTTGCTTCAAACAAGTTTGGGCCAGTTGCGTCGAACAAACTTGTGCCAGTTGCGTCGAAGAAACTTGTACCAGTTGCGTATAAAAAACTTGTGCCAGTTGTGTCAAACAAACTTGTGCCAGTTGCATAGAACAAACTTGTGCCAGTTGTGTAGAGCAACCTTGTGCCAGTTCCGTCAAACAACCTTGTGCCAGTTGCGTCAAAGAAACTTGTGCCAGTTGCGTCAAACAAATTTATGCCAGTTGCATAGAACAAACTTGTGCCAGTTGCGTAGAACAAACTTGTGCCAGTTGCATCGAACAAACTTGTGCCAGTTGCGTCGAACACACTTGTGCCAGTTGCGTCGGACAAACTTGTGCCAATTGCGTCCAACAATCTTGTGCCAGTTGCGTAGAACAAACTTGTGCCAGTTGTGTCAAACAAACTTGTGCCAGTTGCATAAAACAAACTTTTGCCAGTTGCATAGAACAAACTTGTGCCAGTTGCATAGAACAAACTTGTGCCAGTTACGTAGAACAAACTTGTGCCAGTTGTGTCAGACAAACTTGTGCCAGTTGCGTCAAACAAACTTGGGCCAGTTGCATCGAACAAACTTGTGCCAGTTGCGTAGAACAAACTTGTGCCAGTTGCGTAGAACAAACTTGTGCCAGTTGCATAGAACAAACTTGTGCCAGTTTTGTAGAACAACCTTGTGCCAGTTGCGTCAAACAACCTTGTGCCAGTTGCATCAAACAAACTTGTGCCAGTTGCGTAGAACAAACTTGTGCCAGTTGCGTAGAACAAACTTGTGCCAGTTGCATAGAACAAACTTGTGCCAGTTTTGTAGAACAACCTTGTGCCAGTAGCGTCAAACAGACTTGTGCCAATTGCGTCAAACAACCTTGTGCCAGTTGCGTCAAAAAAACTTGTGCCAGTTGTGTCAAACAAACTTGTGCCAGTTGGGTCGAATAAACTTGTGCCAGTTGCGTTAAACAAACTTGTGCCAGTTGCGTCGAACAAACTTGTGCCAGTTGCGTCGAACAAACTTGTGCCAGTTGCGTCGAACAAACTTGTGCCAGTTGCATCGAACAATCTTGAGCCAGTTGCGTAGAACAAACTTATGCCAGTTGCATAGAACAAACTTTTGCCACTTGCGTCGAACAAACTTGTGCATGTTGCGCAGAACAAACTTTTGCCAGTTGCGTAGAACAATCTTGTGCCAGTTTTGTCAAACAAACTTGTGCCAGTTGCGTAGAACAAACTTGTGCCCGTTACGTGGAACAAACTTGTGCCAGTTGCATAGAACAAACTTCTGCCAGTTGCGTCAAACAAACTTGGGCCAGTTGCGTAGAACAAACTTGTGCCAGTTGCGTCAAACAAACTTGTGCCAGTTGCGTCAAACAAACTTGTGCCAGTTGCGTAGAAGAAACTTGTGCCAGTTGCGTCGAACAAACTTGTGCCAGTTCCGTGGAACAAACTTGTGCCAGTTGCATAGAACAAACTTGTGCCAGTTGTGTAGAACAATCTTGTGCCAGTTGCTAAGAACAAACTTGTGCCAGTTGCGTCAAACAAACTTGTGCCAGTTGCGTCAAACAAACTTGTGCCAGTTGCGTAGAAGAAACTTTTGCCAGTAGCGTCGAACAAACTTGTGCCAGTTCCGTGGAACAAATTTGTGCCAGTTGCGTAGAACAAACTTGTGCCAGTTGTGCAGAACAATCTTGTGCCAGTTGCGTAGAACAAACTTGTGCCAGTTGCGTCAACCAAACGTGGGCCAGTTGCGTAGAACAAACTTGTGCCAGTTGCGTAGAACAAACTTGTGCCAGTTGCGTCAAACAATCTTGTGCCAGTTGCGAAGAACAAACTTGTGCCTGTTGCATAGAACAAAATTGTGCCAGTTGAGTAGAACAACTTTGTGCCAGTTGCGTAGAACAAACTTGTGCTAGTTGCGTAGAACAAACTTTTGCCAGTTGCGTAGAACAAACTTGTGTCAGTTGCGTAGAACAAACTTGTGCCAGTTGCGTCAAACAAACTTGGGCCAGTTGCGTAGAACAAACTTGTGCCAGTTGCGAACTACAAACTTGTGCCAGTTTCGTAGGACAAACTTGTGCCAGTTGCGTCAAACAAACTTGTGCCAGTTGCGTAGAACAAACTTCCGCCAGTTGCGAACTACAATCTTGTGCCACTTGCGTAGGACAAACTTGTGCCAGTTGCGTCAAAGAAACTTGTGACAGCTGCGTCAAATAAACTTGTTCCAGTTGCGTCAAATAAACTTGTGCCAGTTACGTAGAACAACTTTGTGCCAGTTGCATAGAACAAAATTGTGCCAGTTGCGTAGAACAACTTTGTGCCAGTTGCGTAGAACAAACTTGTGCCAGTTGCGTAGAACAAACTTGTGCTAGTTGCGTAGAACAAACTTGTGCCAGTTGCGTAGAACAAACTTGTGTCAGTTGCGTAGAACAAACTTGTGCCAGTTGCGTCAAACAAACTTGGGCCAGTTGCGTAGAACAAACTTATGCCAGTTGCGAACTACAAACTTGTGCCAGTTTCGTAGGACAAACTTGTGCCAGTTGTGTCAAACAAACTTGTGCCAGTTGCGTAGAACAAACTTGTGCCAGTTGAGAACTACAAACTTGTGCCACTTGCGTAGGACAAACTTGTGCCAGTTGCGTCAAAGAAACTTGTGCCAGTTGCATCAAATAAACTTGTGCCAGTTGCGGAGAACAAACTTGTGAAAGTTGCGTAGAACAAACTTGTGCCAGTTGCGTCGAACAAACTTGTGACAGTTGTGTTGAACAAACTTGTGCCAGTTGCGTCGAACAAACTTGTGCCAGTTGCATCAAACAAACTTGTGCCAGTTGCGTAGAACAAACTTGTGCCATTTGCGTCAAACAAACTAGTGCCAGTTACGTTTAACAAACTTGTGCCAGTTGCGTAAAACAAACTTGTGCCAGTTGTGTCAAACAAACGTGTGCCAGTTGCGTCGAACAAACTTGTGCCGGTTGCGTTGAACAAACTTGTGCCAGTTACGTAGAACAAACTTGTGCTAGTTGTGTCAAACAAACTTCTGCCAGTTGCGTAGAACAAACTTGTGCCAGTTGCGTAGAACAAACTTGTGCCATTTGCGTAGAACAAACTTGTGCCAGTTACGTAGAACAAACTTGTGCCAGTTGTGTCAAACAAACGTGTGCCAGTTGCGTCGAACAAACTTGTGCCGGTTGCGTTGAACAAACTTGTGCCAGTTACGTTGAACAAACTTGTGCTAGTTGTGTCAAACAAACTTGTGCCAGTTGCATAGAACAAACTTGTGCCAGTTACGTAGAACAAACTTGTGCCATTTGCGTAGAACAAACTTGTGCCAGTTACGTAGAACAAACTTGTGCCAGTTGTGTCAAACAAACTTGTGCCAGTTGCGTAGAAAAAACTTGTGCCAGTTACGTTTAACAAACTTGTGCCAGTTGCGTAGAACAAACTTGTGCCAGTTGCGTCAAACAAACTAGTGCCAGTTACGTTTAACAAACTTGTGCCAGTTGCGTAGAACAAACTTGTGCCAGTTGTGTCAAACAAACGTGTGCCAGTTGCGTCGAACAAACTTGTGCCGGTTGCGTTGAACAAACTTGTGCCAGTTACGTAGAACAAACTTGTGCTAGTTGTGTCAAACAAACTTGTGCCAGTTGCGTAGAACAAACTTGTGCCAGTTGCGTAGAACAAACTTGTGCCATTTGCGTAGAACAAACTTGTGCCAGTTACGTAGAACAAACTTGTGCCAGTTGTGTCAAACAAACGTGTGCCAGTTGCGTCGAACAAACTTGTGCCGGTTGCGTTGAACAAACTTGTGCCAGTTACGTAGAACAAACTTGTGCTAGTTGTGTCAAACAAACTTGTGCCAGTTGCGTAGAACAAACTTGTGCCAGTTGCGTAGAACAAACTTGTGCCATTTGCGTAGAACAAACTTGTGCCAGTTACGTAGAACAAACTTGTGCCAGTTGTGTCAAACAAACTTGTGCCAGTTGCGTAGAAAAAACTTGTGCCAGTTGCGTAGAACAAACTTGTGCCAGTTGCGTAGAACAAACTTGTGCCAGTTGCGTCAAACAAACTTGTGCCAGTTGCATAGAACAAACTTGTGCCAGTTGCGTCAAACAAACTTGTGCCAGTTGCGTAGAACAAACTTGAGGCAGTTGCGTAGAACAAACGTGTGCCAGTTGCGAAGAACAAAATTGTGCCAGTTGCGCTGAACAAACTTGTGCCAGTTGTTTCAAACAAACTTTTGCCAGTTGCGTCAAACAAACTTGGGCCAGTTGCATCGAACAAACTTGTGCCAGTTGCGTAGAACAAACTTTGTGCCAGTTGTGTCAAACAAACTTTTCCCAGTTGCATCAAACAAACTTGGGCCAGTTGCGTCAAACAAATTTATGCCAGTTGCACAGAACAAACTTGTGCCAGTTGCGTAGAACAAACTTGTGCCAGTTGCATCGAACAAACTTGTGCCAGTTGCGTCGAACACACTTGTGACAGTTGCGTCGGACAAACTTGTGCCAATTGCGTCGAACAAACTTGTGCCAGTTGCGTAGAACAAACTTATGCCAGTTGCGTCGGACAAACTTGTGCCAGTTGCATCGAACAAACTTGTGCCTGTTGCGTAGAACAAACTTGTGCCAGTTGTGTCAAACAAACTTTTGCCAGTTGCGTCAAACAAACTTTGGCCAGTTGCGTCGAACAAAATTGTGCCAGTTGTGTCGGACAAACTTGTGCCAGTTACGTAGAACATACTTGTGCCAGTTGCTAACTACAAACTTGTTCCAGTTGCGTTGAACAAACTTGGGCCAGTTGCGTCAAACAAACTTGGGCTAGTTGCGTTAAACAAACTTTTGCCAGTTGCGTCAAACAAACTTGTGCCAGTTGCGTTGAACAAACTTGTGCCAGTTGCGCAGAACGAACTTGAGCCAGTTGTGTAGAACAAACTTGTGCCAGTTGCGTAGAACAAACATTTTCCAGTTGCGTAGAACAAACTTGTGCCAGTTGCGTCGAACAAACTTGTGCCAGTTGCGTAGAACAAACTTTTGCCAGTTGCGTAGAACAAACTTGTGCCACTTGCGTCGAACAAACTTATGCCAGTTGCGCAGAACAAACTTTTGCCAGTTACGTAGAACAAACTTGTGCCAGTTTTGTCAAACAAACTTGTGTCAGTTGCGTAGAACAAACTTGTGCCCGTTATGTGGAACAAACTTGTGCCAGTTGCATAGAACAAACTTCTGCCAGTTGCGTCAAACAAACTTGGGCCAGTTGCGTAGAACAAACTTGTGCCAGTTGCGTCAAACAAACTTGTGCCAGTTGCGTCAAACAAACTTGTGCCAGTTGCGTAGAACAAACTTGAGCCAGTTGCGTAGAACAACCTTGCGCCAGTTACGTAGAACAAACTTGTGCCAGTTGTGTCAAACAAACTTGTGCCAGTAGAGTAGAACAAACTTATGCCAGTTGCGTAGAACAAACTTGTGCGAGTTGTGTCAAACAAACTTTGGCCAGTTACGTAGAACAAGCTTCTGCCAGATGCGTAGGACAAACATGTGCCAGTTGTGTCAAACAAACTTGTGCTAGTTGCGTAAAACAAACTTGAGATTGTTGCGTAGAACAAACTTGTGCCAGTTGCATCGAACAAACTTGTGCCAGTTGCGCAGAACAAACTTGTGCCAGTTAAGTCAAACAGACTTGTGCCAGTTGCGTCAAACAAATTTATGCCAGTTGCATAGAACAAACTTGTGCCAGTTGTGAAGAACAAACTTGTGCCAGTTGCATCGAACAAACTTGTGCCAGTTGCGTCGAACACACTTGTGCCAGTTGTGTTGGACAAACTTGTGCCAATTGCGTCGAACAAACTTGTGCAAGTTGCGTCAAACAAACTTGTGCCAGTTGCATCGAACAAACTTGTGCCAGTTGCGTAGAACAAACTTGTGCCAGTTTCGTCGAACAAACTTGTGCCAGTTGCGTAGAACAAACTTGTGCCAGTTGTGTCAAACAAACTTGTGCCAGTTGCGTCAAACAAACTTGGGCCAGTTGCATCGAACAAACTTGTGCCAGTTGCGTAGAACAAACTTGTGCCAGTTGCGTCAAACAATCTTGGGCCAGTTGCGTCGAACAAACTTGTGCCAGTTTCGTCAAAGAAACTTGTGCCAGTTGCATAAAACAAACTTGTGCCAGTTGTGTCGAACAAACTTGTGCCAGTTGCGTAGAACAAACTTGTGCCAGTTAAGTAGAATAAACTTGTGCCTGTTTTGTCAAACAAACTTGTGCCAGTTGCGTCAAACAAACTTGTGTCAGTTGCGTCGAACAAACTTGTGCCAGTTGTGTAGAACATCCTTGTGCCAGTTGCGTCAAACAACCTTGTGCCAGTTGCGTCAAACAAACTTGTGCCAGTTGCGTCAAAAAAACTTGTGCCCGTTGCGTCAAACAAACTTTTGCCTGTTGGGTCGAAAAAACTTGTGCCAGTTGCGTTAAACAAACTTGTGACAGTTGCGTCGAACAAACTTGTGCCATTTGCATCGAACAAACTTGTGCCAGTTGTGTCGAACAAGCTTGTGCCAGTTGCGTCAAACAAAATTGTGCCAGTTGCATCGAACAAACTTGTGCCAGTTGTGTAGAACAAACTGTGCCAGTTGTGTCAAACAAACTTGTGCCACTTGCGTCGAACAAACTTGTGCCAGTTGCGTAGAACAAACTTTTGCCAGTTGCATAGAACAAACTTGTGCCAGTTGTGTCAAACAAACTTGTGTCAGTTGCGTAGAACAAACTTGTGCCAGTTGCGTAGAACAAACTTGTCCAGTTACGTAGTACAAACCTTTGCCAGTTGCATAGAACAAACTTGTGCCAGTTGTATAGAACAAACTTGTGTGAGTTGCGTCAAACAAACTTCTGCCAGTTGCATAAAACAAACTTCTGCCAGTTGCGTTGAACAAACTTGTGCCAGTTGCGTGGAACAAACTTGTGAGAGTTGTTTCGAACAAACTTTTGCCAGTTGCATCAAACAAACTTGTGCCAGTTGCATAGAACAAACTTGAGGCAGTTGCGTAGAACAAACGTGTGCCAGTTGCGTAGAACAAAATTGTGCCAGTTGCGCTAAACAAACTTGTGCCAGTTGTTTCAAACAAACTTGTGCCAGTAGAGTAGAACAAACTTATGCCAGTTGCATAGAACAAACTTGTGCGAGTTGTGTCAAACAAACTTTGGCCAGTTACGTAGAACAAACTTGTGCCAGATGCGTAGGACAAACATATGCCAGTTGTGTCAAACAAACTTGTGCTAGTTGCGTAAAACAAACTTGAGCCAGTTGCGTAGAACAAACTTGTGCCAGTTGCATCGAACAAACTTGTGCCAGTTGCGTGGAACAAACTTGTGCCAGTTGCGCAGAACAAACTTGTGCCAGTTAAGTCAAACAGACTTGTGCCAGTTGCGTCAAACAAATTTATGCCAGTTGCATAGAACAAACTTGTGCCAGTTGCGTAGAACAAACTTGTGCCAGTTGCATCGAACAAACTTGTGCCAGTTGCGTCGAATACACTTGTGCCAGTTGTGTTGGACAAACTTGTGCCAATTGCGTCGAACAAACTTGTGCCAGTTGCGTCAAACAAACTTGTGCCAGTTGGGTCAAACAAACTTTTGCCAGTTGCGTCAAACAAACTTGGGCTAGTTGCGTCGAACAAAATTGTGCCAGTTGTTTCGGACAAACTTGTGCCAGTTACGTAGAACATACTTGTGCCTGTTGCGAACTACAAACTTGTGCCAGTTGCGTTGAACAAACTTGGGCCAGTTGCGTCAAACAAACTTGTGCTAGTTGCGTTAAACAAACTTTTGCCAGTTGCGTCAAACAAACTTGTGCCAGTTGCGTTGAACAAACTTGTGCCAGTTGCGTAGAACAAACTTGAGCCAGTTGCGTAGAACAAACTTGTGCCAGTTGCGTAGAACAAACATTTTCCAGTTGCATAGAACAAACTTGTGCCAGTTGCCTAGAACAAACTTGTGCCAGTTGCGCAGAACAAACATTTTCCAGTTGCGTAGAACAAACTTGTGCCAGTTGCGTCGAAAAAACTTGTGCCAGTTGATCGAACAAAGTTGTGCCAGTTGCGTTTGACAAACTTGTGCCAGTTGTTTCAAACAAACTTTTGCCAGTTGCGTCAAACAAACTTGGGCCAGTTGCGTCAAACAAACTTGTGCCAGTTGCGTAGAACAAACTTGTGCCAGTTGTGTAGAACAAACTTGTGCCAGTTGCGTCGAACAAACTTGTGCCAGTTGCGTACAACAAACTTGTGCCATTTGCGTCAAAAAACTTGTTCCAGTTGCGTAGAACAAATTTGTGCTAATTGCGTAGAACAAACTTGTGCCAGTTGCGTCGAACAAACTTGTGCCAGTTGCGCTAAACAAACTTGTGCCAGTTGTTTCAAACAAGCTTTTGCCAGTTGCGTCAAACAAACTTGGGCCAGTTGCGTTGAACAAACTTGTGCCAGTTGCGTAGAACAAACTTTGTGAGAGTTGTGTCAAACAAACTTTTCCCAGTTGTGTCAAACAAACTTGGGCCAGTTGCGTCAAACAAATTTATGCCAGTTGCATAGAACAAACTTGTGCCAGTTGCGTAGAACAAACTTGTGCCAGTTGCATCAAACAAACTTGTGCCAGTTGCGTAGAACAAATTCGTGCCCGTTACGTGGAACAAACTTGTGCCAGTTGCATAGAAGAAACTTCTGCCAGTTGCGTCAAACAAACTTGGGCCAGTTGCGTAGAACAAACTTGTGCCAGTTGTGTCAAACAAACTTGTGCCAGTTGCGTCAAACAAACTTGTGCCAGTTGCGTAGAAGAAACTTTTGCCAGTAGCGTCGAACAAACTTGTGCCAGTTCCGTGGAACAAAATTGTGCCAGTTGCGTAGAACAAACTTGTGCCAGTTGTGTAGAACAATCTTGTGCCAGTTGCGTAGAACAAACTTGTGCCAGTTGCGTAGAACAAACTTGTGCCAGTTGCGTCAAACAATCTTGTGCCAGTTGCGAAGAACAAACTTGTGCCTGTTGCATAGAACAAAATTGTGCCAGTTGCGTAGAACAACTTTGTGCCAGTTGCGTAGAACAAACTTGTGCCAGTTGTGTCAAACAAACTTTTGCCAGTTGCGTCAAACAAACTTGGGCCAGTTGCGTCGAACAAGATTGTGCCAGTTGTGTCGGACAAACTTGTGCCAGTTACGTAGAACATACTTGTGCCAGTTGTGAACTACAAACTTGTGCCAGTTGCGTCGAACAAACTTGGGCCAGTTGCGTCAAACAAACTTGTGCTAGTTGCGTTAAACAAACTTTTGCCAGTTGCGTCAAACAAACTTGTGCCAGTTGCGTTGAACAAACTTGTGCCAGTTGCGTAGAACAAACTTGAGCCAGTTGCGTAGAACAAACTTGTGCCAGTTGCGTAGAACAAACATTTTCCAGTTGCGTAGAACAAACTTGTGCCAGTTGCCTAGAACAAACTTGTGCCAGTGGCGTAGAACAAACATTTTCCAGTTGCGTAGCACAAACTTGTGCCAGTTGCGTCGAAAAAACTTGTGCCAGTTGATCGAACAAAGTTGTGCCAGTTGCGTTTGACAAACTTGTGCCAGTTGTTTCAAACAAACTTTTGCCAGTTGCGTCAAACAAACTTGGGCCAGTTGCGTCAAACAAACTTGTGCCAGTTGCGTAGAACAAACTTGTGCCAGTTGCGTAGAACAAACTTGTGCCAGTTGCGTAGAACAAACTTATGCCAGTTGCGTCGAACAAACTTGTGCCAGTTGCGTACAACAAACTTGTGCCATTTGCGTCAAAAAACTTGTTCCAGTTGCGTAGAACAAATTTGTGCTAGTTGCGTAGAACAAACTTGTGCCAGTTGTGTCGAACAAACTTGTGCCAGTTGCATAGAACAAACTCGTGCCAGTTGCGAAGAACAAACTTGGGCAAGTTGCGTAGAACATACTTGTGTCAGTTGCGATGAACAAACTTGTGCCAGTTGCATCAAACAAACTTGTGCCAGTTGCGTAGAACAAACTTGTGCCAGTTGCGTAGAACAAACTTGTGCCTGTTGCATCGAACAAACTTGTGCCAGTTGCGTAGAAAAAACTTGTGCCAGTTGCATCGAACAAACTTGTGTCAATTGCATGGAACAAACTTGTGCCAGTTTCGTCGAACAAACTTGTGCCAGTTGCGTAGAACAAACTTGTGCCAGTTGTGTCAATCAAACTTCTGCCAGTTGCTTCAAACAAGTTTGGGCCAGTTGCGTCGAACAAACTTGTGCCAGTTGCGTCGAAGAAACTTGTACCAGTTGCGTATAAAAAACTTGTGCCAGTTGTGTCAAACAAACTTGTGCCAGTTGCATAGAACAAACTTGTGCCAGTTGTGTAGAGCAACCTTGTGCCAGTTCCGTCAAACAACCTTGTGCCAGTTGCGTCAAAGAAACTTGTGCCAGTTGCGTCAAACAAATTTATGCCAGTTGCATAGAACAAACTTGTGCCAGTTGCGTAGAACAAACTTGTGCCAGTTGCATCGAACAAACTTGTGCCAGTTGCGTCGAACACACTTGTGCCAGTTGCGTCGGACAAACTTGTGCCAATTGCGTCCAACAATCTTGTGCCAGTTGCGTAGAACAAACTTGTGCCAGTTGTGTCAAACAAACTTGTGCCAGTTGCATAAAACAAACTTTTGCCAGTTGCATAGAACAAACTTGTGCCAGTTGCATAGAACAAACTTGTGCCAGTTACGTAGAACAAACTTGTGCCAGTTGTGTCAGACAAACTTGTGCCAGTTGCGTCAAACAAACTTGGGCCAGTTGCATCGAACAAACTTGTGCCAGTTGCGTAGAACAAACTTGTGCCAGTTGCGTAGAACAAACTTGTGCCAGTTGCATAGAACAAACTTGTGCCAGTTTTGTAGAACAACCTTGTGCCAGTTGCGTCAAACAACCTTGTGCCAGTTGCGTCAAACAAACTTGTGCCAGTTGCGTAGAACAAACTTGTGCCAGTTGCGTAGAACAAACTTGTGCCAGTTGCATAGAACAAACTTGTGCCAGTTTTGTAGAACAACCTTGTGCCAGTAGCGTCAAACAGACTTGTGCCAATTGCGTCAAACAACCTTGTGCCAGTTGCGTCAAAAAAACTTGTGCCAGTTGTGTCAAACAAACTTGTGCCAGTTGGGTCGAATAAACTTGTGCCAGTTGCGTTAAACAAACTTGTGCCAGTTGCGTCGAACAAACTTGTGCCAGTTGCGTCGAACAAACTTGTGCCAGTTGCGTCGAACAAACTTGTGCCAGTTGCATCGAACAATCTTGAGCCAGTTGCGTAGAACAAACTTATGCCAGTTGCATAGAACAAACTTTTGCCACTTGCGTCGAACAAACTTGTGCATGTTGCGCAGAACAAACTTTTGCCAGTTGCGTAGAACAAACTTGTGCCAGTTTTGTCAAAACAAACTTGTGCCAGTTGCGTAGAACAAACTTGTGCCCGTTACGTGGAACAAACTTGTGCCAGTTGCATAGAACAAACTTCTGCCAGTTGCGTCAAACAAACTTGGGCCAGTTGCGTAGAACAAACTTGTGCCAGTTGCGTCAAACAAACTTGTGCCAGTTGCGTCAAACAAACTTGTGCCAGTTGCGTAGAAGAAACTTGTGCCAGTTGCGTCGAACAAACTTGTGCCAGTTCCGTGGAACAAACTTGTGCCAGTTGCATAGAACAAACTTGTGCCAGTTGTGTAGAACAATCTTGTGCCAGTTGCTAAGAACAAACTTGTGCCAGTTGCGTCAAACAAACTTGTGCCAGTTGCGTCAAACAAACTTGTGCCAGTTGCGTAGAAGAAACTTTTGCCAGTAGCGTCGAACAAACTTGTGCCAGTTCCGTGGAACAAACTTGTGCCAGTTGCGTAGAACAAACTTGTGCCAGTTGTGTAGAACAATCTTGTGCCAGTTGCGTAGAACAAACTTGTGCCAGTTGCGTCAACCAAACGTGGGCCAGTTGCGTAGAACAAACTTGTGCCAGTTGCGTAGAACAAACTTGTGCCAGTTGCGAAGAACAAACTTGTGCCTGTTGCATAGAACAAAATTGTGCCAGTTGAGTAGAACAACTTTGTGCCAGTTGCGTAGAACAAACTTGTGCTAGTTGCGTAGAACAAACTTTTGCCAGTTGCGTAGAACAAACTTGTGTCAGTTGCGTAGAACAAACTTGTGCCAGTTGCGTCAAACAAACTTGGGCCAGTTGCGTAGAACAAACTTGTGCCAGTTGCGAACTACAAACTTGTGCCAGTTTCGTAGGACAAACTTGTGCCAGTTGCGTCAAACAAACTTGTGCCAGTTGCGTAGAACAAACTTCCGCCAGTTGCGAACTACAATCTTGTGCCACTTGCGTAGGACAAACTTGTGCCAGTTGCGTCAAAGAAACGTGTGACAGCTGCGTCAAATAAACTTGTTCCAGTTGCGTCAAATAAACTTGTGCCAGTTACGTAGAACAACTTTGTGCCAGTTGCATAGAACAAAATTGTGCCAGTTGCGTAGAACAACTTTGTGCCAGTTGCATCAAACAAACTTGTGCCAGTTGCGTAGAACAAACTTGTGCTAGTTGCGTAGAACAAACTTGTGCCAGTTGCGTAGAACAAACTTGTGTCAGTTGCGTAGAACAAACTTGTGCCAGTTGCGTCAAACAAACTTGGGCCAGTTGCGTAGAACAAACTTATGCCAGTTGCGAACTACAAACTTGCGCCAGTTTCGTAGGACAAACTTGTGCCAGTTGTGTCAAACAAACTTGTGCCAGTTGCGTAGAACAAACTTGTGCCAGTTGAGAACTACAAACTTGTGCCACTTGCGTAGGACAAACTTGTGCCAGTTGCGTCAAAGAAACTTGTGCCAGTTGCATCAAATAAACTTGTGCCAGTTGCGGAGAACAAACTTGTGACAGTTGCGTTGAACAAACTTGTGCCAGTTGCGTCGAACAAACTTGTGCCAGTTGCATCAAACAAACTTGTGCCAGTTGCGTAGAACAAACTTGTGCCATTTGCGTCAAACAAACTAGTGCCAGTTACGTTTAACAAACTTGTGCCAGTTGCGTAAAACAAACTTGTGCCAGTTGTGTCAAACAAACGTGTGCCAGTTGCGTCGAACAAACTTGTGCCGGTTGCGTTGAACAAACTTGTGCCAGTTACGTAGAACAAACTTGTGCTAGTTGTGTCAAACAAACTTCTGCCAGTTGCGTAGAACAAACTTGTGCCAGTTGCGTAGAACAAACTTGTGCCATTTGCGTAGAACAAACTTGTGCCAGTTACGTAGAACAAACTTGTGCCAGTTGTGTCAAACAAACGTGTGCCAGTTGCGTCGAACAAACTTGTGCCGGTTGCGTTGAACAAACTTGTGCCAGTTACGTTGAACAAACTTGTGCTAGTTGTGTCAAACAAACTTGTGCCAGTTGCATAGAACAAACTTGTGCCAGTTACGTAGAACAAACTTGTGCCATTTGCGTAGAACAAACTTGTGCCAGTTACGTAGAACAAACTTGTGCCAGTTGTGTCAAACAAACTTGTGCCAGTTGCGTAGAAAAAACTTGTGCCAGTTACGTTTAACAAACTTGTGCCAGTTGCGTAGAACAAACTTGTGCCAGTTGCGTCAAACAAACTAGTGCCAGTTACGTTTAACAAACTTGTGCCAGTTGCGTAGAACAAACTTGTGCCAGTTGTGTCAAACAAACGTGTGCCAGTTGCGTCGAACAAACTTGTGCCGGTTGCGTTGAACAAACTTGTGCCAGTTACGTAGAACAAACTTGTGCTAGTTGTGTCAAACAAACTTGTGCCAGTTGCGTAGAACAAACTTGTGCCAGTTGCGTAGAACAAACTTGTGCCATTTGCGTAGAACAAACTTGTGCCAGTTACGTAGAACAAACTTGTGCCAGTTGTGTCAAACAAACGTGTGCCAGTTGCGTCGAACAAACTTGTGCCGGTTGCGTTGAACAAACTTGTGCCAGTTACGTAGAACAAACTTGTGCTAGTTGTGTCAAACAAACTTGTGCCAGTTGCGTAGAACAAACTTGTGCCAGTTGCGTAGAACAAACTTGTGCCATTTGCGTAGAACAAACTTGTGCCAGTTACGTAGAACAAACTTGTGCCAGTTGTGTCAAACAAACTTGTGCCAGTTGCGTAGAAAAAACTTGTGCCAGTTGCGTAGAACAAACTTGTGCCAGTTGCGTAGAACAAACTTGTGCCAGTTGCGTCAAACAAACTTGTGCCAGTTGCATAGAACAAACTTGTGCCAGTTGCGTCAAACAAACTTGTGCCAGTTGCGTAGAACAAACTTGAGGCAGTTGCGTAGAACAAACGTGTGCCAGTTGCGAAGAACAAAATTGTGCCAGTTGCGCTGAACAAACTTGTGCCAGTTGTTTCAAACAAACTTTTGCCAGTTGCGTCAAACAAACTTGGGCCAGTTGCATCGAACAAACTTGTGCCAGTTGCGTAGAACAAACTTTGTGCCAGTTGTGTCAAACAAACTTTTCCCAGTTGCATCAAACAAACTTGGGCCAGTTGCGTCAAACAAATTTATGCCAGTTGCACAGAACAAACTTGTGCCAGTTGCGTAGAACAAACTTGTGCCAGTTGCATCGAACAAACTTGTGCCAGTTGCGTCGAACACACTTGTGACAGTTGCGTCGGACAAACTTGTGCCAATTGCGTCGAACAAACTTGTGCCAGTTGCGTAGAACAAACTTATGCCAGTTGCGTCGGACAAACTTGTGCCAGTTGCATCGAACAAACTTGTGCCTGTTGCGTAGAACAAACTTGTGCCAGTTGTGTCAAACAAACTTTTGCCAGTTGCGTCAAACAAACTTTGGCCCGTTGCGTCGAACAAAATTGTGCCAGTTGTGTCGGACAAACTTGTGCCAGTTACGTAGAACATACTTGTGCCAGTTGCTAACTACAAACTTGTTCCAGTTGCGTTGAACAAACTTGGGCCAGTTGCGTCAAACAAACTTGGGCTAGTTGCGTTAAACAAACTTTTGCCAGTTGCGTCAAACAAACTTGTGCCAGTTGCGTTGAACAAACTTGTGCCAGTTGCGCAGAACGAACTTGAGCCAGTTGTGTAGAACAAACTTGTGCCAGTTGCGTAGAACAAACATTTTCCAGTTGCGTAGAACAAACTTGTGCCAGTTGCGTCGAACAAACTTGTGCCAGTTGCGTAGAACAAACTTTTGCCAGTTGCGTAGAACAAACTTGTGCCACTTGCGTCGAACAAACTTATGCCAGTTGCGCAGAACAAACTTTTGCCAGTTACGTAGAACAAACTTGTGCCAGTTTTGTCAAACAAACTTGTGTCAGTTGCGTAGAACAAACTTGTGCCCGTTATGTGGAACAAACTTGTGCCAGTTGCATAGAACAAACTTCTGCCAGTTGCGTCAAACAAACTTGGGCCAGTTGCGTAGAACAAACTTGTGCCAGTTGCGTCAAACAAACTTGTGCCAGTTGCGTCAAACAAACTTGTGCCAGTTGCGTAGAACAAACTTGAGCCAGTTGCGTAGAACAACCTTGCGCCAGTTACGTAGAACAAACTTGTGCCAGTTGTGTCAAACAAACTTGTGCCAGTAGAGTAGAACAAACTTATGCCAGTTGCGTAGAACAAACTTGTGCGAGTTGTGTCAAACAAACTTTGGCCAGTTACGTAGAACAAGCTTCTGCCAGATGCGTAGGACAAACATGTGCCAGTTGTGTCAAACAAACTTGTGCTAGTTGCGTAAAACAAACTTGAGATTGTTGCGTAGAACAAACTTGTGCCAGTTGCATCGAACAAACTTGTGCCAGTTGCGCAGAACAAACTTGTGCCAGTTAAGTCAAACAGACTTGTGCCAGTTGCGTCAAACAAATTTATGCCAGTTGCATAGAACAAACTTGTGCCAGTTGTGAAGAACAAACTTGTGCCAGTTGCATCGAACAAACTTGTGCCAGTTGCGTCGAACACACTTGTGCCAGTTGTGTTGGACAAACTTGTGCCAATTGCGTCGAACAAACTTGTGCCAGTTGCGTCAAACAAACTTGTGCCAGTTGCATCGAACAAACTTGTGCCAGTTGCGTAGAACAAACTTGTGCCAGTTTCGTCGAACAAACTTGTGCCAGTTGCGTAGAACAAACTTGTGCCAGTTGTGTCAAACAAACTTGTGCCAGTTGCGTCAAACAAACTTGGGCCAGTTGCATCGAACAAACTTGTGCCAGTTGCGTAGAACAAACTTGTGCCAGTTGCGTCAAACAATCTTGGGCCAGTTGCGTCGAACAAACTTGTGCCAGTTTCGTCAAAGAAACTTGTGCCAGTTGCATAAAACAAACTTGTGCCAGTTGTGTCGAACAAACTTGTGCCAGTTGCGTAGAACAAACTTGTGCCAGTTAAGTAGAATAAACTTGTGCCTGTTTTGTCAAACAAACTTGTGCCAGTTGCGTCAAACAAACTTGTGTCAGTTGCGTCGAACAAACTTGTGCCAGTTGTGTAGAACATCCTTGTGCCAGTTGCGTCAAACAACCTTGTGCCAGTTGCGTCAAACAAACTTGTGCCAGTTGCGTCAAAAAAACTTGTGCCCGTTGCGTCAAACAAACTTTTGCCTGTTGGGTCGAAAAAACTTGTGCCAGTTGCGTTAAACAAACTTGTGACAGTTGCGTCGAACAAACTTGTGCCATTTGCATCGAACAAACTTGTGCCAGTTGTGTCGAACAAGCTTGTGCCAGTTGCGTCAAACAAAATTGTGCCAGTTGCATCGAACAAACTTGTGCCAGTTGTGTAGAACAAACTGTGCCAGTTGTGTCAAACAAACTTGTGCCACTTGCGTCGAACAAACTTGTGCCAGTTGCGTAGAACAAACTTTTGCCAGTTGCATAGAACAAACTTGTGCCAGTTGTGTCAAACAAACTTGTGTCAGTTGCGTAGAACAAACTTGTGCCAGTTGCGTAGAACAAACTTGTCCAGTTACGTAGTACAAACCTTTGCCAGTTGCATAGAACAAACTTGTGCCAGTTGCATAGAACAAACTTGTGTGAGTTGCGTCAAACAAACTTCTGCCAGTTGCATAAAACAAACTTCTGCCAGTTGCGTTGAACAAACTTGTGCCAGTTGCGTGGAACAAACTTGTGAGAGTTGTTTCGAACAAACTTTTGCCAGTTGCATCAAACAAACTTGTGCCAGTTGCGTAGAACAAACTTGAGGCAGTTGCGTAGAACAAACGTGTGCCAGTTGCGTAGAACAAAATTGTGCCAGTTGCGCTAAACAAACTTGTGCCAGTTGTTTCAAACAAACTTGTGCCAGTAGAGTAGAACAAACTTATGCCAGTTGCATAGAACAAACTTGTGCGAGTTGTGTCAAACAAACTTTGGCCAGTTACGTAGAACAAACTTGTGCCAGATGCGTAGGACAAACATATGCCAGTTGTGTCAAACAAACTTGTGCTAGTTGCGTAAAACAAACTTGAGCCAGTTGCGTAGAACAAACTTGTGCCAGTTGCATCGAACAAACTTGTGCCAGTTGCGTGGAACAAACTTGTGCCAGTTGCGCAGAACAAACTTGTGCCAGTTAAGTCAAACAGACTTGTGCCAGTTGCGTCAAACAAATTTATGCCAGTTGCATAGAACAAACTTGTGCCAGTTGCGTAGAACAAACTTGTGCCAGTTGCATCGAACAAACTTGTGCCAGTTGCGTCGAATACACTTGTGCCAGTTGTGTTGGACAAACTTGTGCCAATTGCGTCGAACAAACTTGTGCCAGTTGCGTCAAACAAACTTGTGCCAGTTGGGTCAAACAAACTTTTGCCAGTTGCGTCAAACAAACTTGGGCTAGTTGCGTCGAACAAAATTGTGCCAGTTGTTTCGGACAAACTTGTGCCAGTTACGTAGAACATACTTGTGCCTGTTGCGAACTACAAACTTGTGCCAGTTGCGTTGAACAAACTTGGGCCAGTTGCGTCAAACAAACTTGTGCTAGTTGCGTTAAACAAACTTTTGCCAGTTGCGTCAAACAAACTTGTGCCAGTTGCGTTGAACAAACTTGTGCCAGTTGCGTAGAACAAACTTGAGCCAGTTGCGTAGAACAAACTTGTGCCAGTTGCGTAGAACAAACATTTTCCAGTTGCATAGAACAAACTTGTGCCAGTTGCCTAGAACAAACTTGTGCCAGTTGCGCAGAACAAACATTTTCCAGTTGCGTAGAACAAACTTGTGCCAGTTGCGTCGAAAAAACTTGTGCCAGTTGATCGAACAAAGTTGTGCCAGTTGCGTTTGACAAACTTGTGCCAGTTGTTTCAAACAAACTTTTGCCAGTTGCGTCAAACAAACTTGGGCCAGTTGCGTCAAACAAACTTGTGCCAGTTGCGTAGAACAAACTTGTGCCAGTTGTGTAGAACAAACTTGTGCCAGTTGCGTCGAACAAACTTGTGCCAGTTGCGTACAACAAACTTGTGCCATTTGCGTCAAAAAACTTGTTCCAGTTGCGTAGAACAAATTTGTGCTAATTGCGTAGAACAAACTTGTGCCAGTTGCGTCGAACAAACTTGTGCCAGTTGCGCTAAACAAACTTGTGCCAGTTGTTTCAAACAAGCTTTTGCCAGTTGCGTCAAACAAACTTGGGCCAGTTGCGTTGAACAAACTTGTGCCAGTTGCGTAGAACAAACTTTGTGAGAGTTGTGTCAAACAAACTTTTCCCAGTTGTGTCAAACAAACTTGGGCCAGTTGCGTCAAACAAATTTATGCCAGTTGCATAGAACAAACTTGTGCCAGTTGCGTAGAACAAACTTGTGCCAGTTGCATCAAACAAACTTGTGCCAGTTGCGTAGAACAAATTCGTGCCCGTTACGTGGAACAAACTTGTGCCAGTTGCATAGAAGAAACTTCTGCCAGTTGCGTCAAACAAACTTGGGCCAGTTGCGTAGAACAAACTTGTGCCAGTTGTGTCAAACAAACTTGTGCCAGTTGCGTCAAACAAACTTGTGCCAGTTGCGTAGAAGAAACTTTTGCCAGTAGCGTCGAACAAACTTGTGCCAGTTCCGTGGAACAAAATTGTGCCAGTTGCGTAGAACAAACTTGTGCCAGTTGTGTAGAACAATCTTGTGCCAGTTGCGTAGAACAAACTTGTGCCAGTTGTGTCAACCAAACTTGGGCCAGTTGCGTAGAACAAACTTGTGCCAGTTGCGTAGAACAAACTTGTGCCAGTTGCGTCAAACAATCTTGTGCCAGTTGCGAAGAACAAACTTGTGCCTGTTGCATAGAACAAAATTGTGCCAGTTGCGTAGAACAACTTTGTGCCAGTTGCGTAGAACAAACTTGTGCCAGTTGTGTCAAACAAACTTTTGCCAGTTGCGTCAAACAAACTTGGGCCAGTTGCGTCGAACAAGATTGTGCCAGTTGTGTCGGACAAACTTGTGCCAGTTACGTAGAACATACTTGTGCCAGTTGTGAACTACAAACTTGTGCCAGTTGCGTCGAACAAACTTGGGCCAGTTGCGTCAAACAAACTTGTGCTAGTTGCGTTAAACAAACTTTTGCCAGTTGCGTCAAACAAACTTGTGCCAGTTGCGTTGAACAAACTTGTGCCAGTTGCGTAGAACAAACTTGAGCCAGTTGCGTAGAACAAACTTGTGCCAGTTGCGTAGAACAAACATTTTCCAGTTGCGTAGAACAAACTTGTGCCAGTTGCCTAGAACAAACTTGTGCCAGTGGCGTAGAACAAACATTTTCCAGTTGCGTAGAACAAACTTGTGCCAGTTGCGTCGAAAAAAACTTGTGCCAGTTGATCGAACAAAGTTGTGCCAGTTGCGTTTGACAAACTTGTGCCAGTTGTTTCAAACAAACTTTTGCCAGTTGCGTCAAACAAACTTGGGCCAGTTGCGTCAAACAAACTTGTTCCAGTTGCGTAGAACAAACTTGTGCCAGTTGCGTAGAACAAACTTGTGCCAGTTGCGTAGAACAAACTTATGCCAGTTGCGTCGAACAAACTTGTGCCAGTTGCGTACAACAAACTTGTGCCATTTGCGTCAAAAAACTTGTTCCAGTTGCGTAGAACAAATTTGTGCTAGTTGCGTAGAACAAACTTGTGCCAGTTGTGTCGAACAAACTTGTGCCAGTTGCATAGAACAAACTCGTGCCAGTTGCGAAGAACAAACTTGGGCAAGTTGCGTAGAACATACTTGTGTCAGTTGCGATGAACAAACTTGTGCCAGTTGCATCAAACAAACTTGTGCCAGTTGCGTAGAACAAACTTGTGCCAGTTGCGTAGAACAAACTTGTGCCTGTTGCATCGAACAAACTTGTGCCAGTTGCGTAGAAAAAACTTGTGCCAGTTGCATCGAACAAACTTGTGTCAATTGCATGGAACAAACTTGTGCCAGTTTCGTCGAACAAACTTGTGCCAGTTGCGTAGAACAAACTTGTGCCAGTTGTGTCAATCAAACTTCTGCCAGTTGCTTCAAACAAGTTTGGGCCAGTTGCGTCGAACAAACTTGTGCCAGTTGCGTCGAAGAAACTTGTACCAGTTGCGTATAAAAAACTTGTGCCAGTTGTGTCAAACAAACTTGTGCCAGTTGCATAGAACAAACTTGTGCCAGTTGTGTAGAGCAACCTTGTGCCAGTTCCGTCAAACAACCTTGTGCCAGTTGCGTCAAAGAAACTTGTGCCAGTTGCGTCAAACAAATTTATGCCAGTTGCATAGAACAAACTTGTGCCAGTTGCGTAGAACAAAACTTGTGCCAGTTGCATCGAACAAACTTGTGCCAGTTGCGTCGAACACACTTGTGCCAGTTGCGTCGGACAAACTTGTGCCAATTGCGTCCAACAATCTTGTGCCAGTTGCGTAGAACAAACTTGTGCCAGTTGTGTCAAACAAACTTGTGGCCAGTTGCATAAAACAAACTTTTGCCAGTTGCATAGAACAAACTTGTGCCAGTTGCATAGAAACAAACTTGTGCCAGTTACGTAGAACAAACTTGTGCCAGTTGTGTCAGACAAACTTGTGCCAGTTGCGTCAAACAAACTTGGGCCAGTTGCATCGAACAAACTTGTGCCAGTTGCGTAGAACAAACTTGTGCCAGTTTGCGTAGAACAAACTTGTGCCAGTTGCATAGAACAAACTTGTGCCAGTTTTGTAGAACAACCTTGTGCCAGTTGCGTCAAACAACCTTGTGCCAGTTGCATCAAACAAACTTGTGCCAGTTGCGTAGAACAAACTTGTGCCAGTTGCATAGAACAAACTTGTGCCAGTTTTTGTAGAACAACCTTGTGCCAGTAGCGTCAAACAGACTTGTGCCAATTGCGTCAAACAACCTTGTGCCAGTTGCGTCAAAAAAAACTTGTGCCAGTTGTGTCAAACAAACTTGTGCCAGTTGGGTCGAATAAACTTGTGCCAGTTGCGTTAAACAAACTTGTGCCAGTTGCGTCGAACAAAACTTGTGCCAGTTGCGTCGAACAAACTTGTGCCAGTTGCGTCGAACAAACTTGTGCCAGTTGCCATCGAACAATCTTGAGCCAGTTGCGTAGAACAAACTTATGCCAGTTGCATAGAACAAACTTTTGCCACTTGCGTCGAACAAACTTGTGCATGTTGCGCAGAACAAACTTTTGCCAGTTGCGTAGAACAAACTTGTGCCAGTTTTGTCAAACAAACTTGTGCCAGTTGCGTAGAACCAAACTTGTGCCCGTTACGTGGAACAAACTTGTGCCAGTTGCATAGAACAAACTTCTGCCAGTTGCGTCAAACCAAACTTGGGCCAGTTGCGTAGAACAAACTTGTGCCAGTTGCGTCAAACAAACTTGTGCCAGTTGCGTCAAACAAACCTTGTGCCAGTTGCGTAGAAGAAACTTGTGCCAGTTGCGTCGAACAAACTTGTGCCAGTTCCGTGGAACAAACTTGTGCCAGTTGCATAGAACAAACTTGTGCCAGTTGTGTAGAACAATCTTGTGCCAGTTGCTAAGAACAACTTGTGCCAGTTGCGTCAAACAAACTTGTGCCAGTTGCGTCAAACAAACTTGTGCCAGTTGCGTAGAAGAAACTTTTGCCAGTAGCGTCGAACAAACTTGTGCCAGTTCCGTGGAACAAACTTGTGCCAGTTGCGTAGAACAAACTTGTGCCAGTTGTGTAGAACAATCTTGTGCCAGTTGCGTAGAACAAAACTTGTGCCAGTTGCGTAGAACAAAACTTGTGCCAGTTGCGTCAAACAATCTTGTGCCAGTTGCGAAGAACAAACTTGTGCCTGTTGCATAGAACAAAATTGTGCCAGTTGAGTAGAACAACTTTGTGCCAGTTGCGTAGAACAAACTTGTGCTAGTTGCGTAGAACAAAACTTTTGCCAGTTGCGTAGAAACAAACTTGTGTCAGTTGCGTAGAACAAACTTGTGCCAGTTGCGTCAAACAAACTTGGGCCAGTTGCGTAGAACAAACTTGTGCCAGTTGCGAACTACAAACTTGTGCCAGTTTCGTAGGACAAACTTGTGCCAGTTGCGTCAAACAAACTTGTGCCAGTTGCGTAGAACAAACTTCCGCCAGTTGCGAACTACAATCTTGTGCCACTTGCGTAGGACAAACTTGTGCCAGTTGCGTCAAAGAAAACTTGTGACAGCTGCGTCAAATAAACTTGTTCCAGTTGCGTCAAATAAACTTGTGCCAGTTACGTAGAACAACTTTGTGCCAGTTTGCATAGAACAAAAATTGTGCCAGTTGCGGTAGAACAACTTTGTGCCAGTTGCGTAGAACAAACTTGTGCCAGTTGCGTAGAACAAACTTGTGCTAGTTGCGTAGAACAAACTTGTGCCAGTTGCGTAGAACAAACTTGTGTCAGTTGCGTAGAACAAACTTGTGCCAGTTGCGTCAAACAAACTTGGGCCAGTTGCGTAGAAACAAACTTATGCCAGTTGCGAACTACAAACTTGTGCCAGTTTTCGTAGGACAAACTTGTGCCAGTTGTGTCAAACAAACTTGTGCCAGTTGCGTAGAACAAACTTGTGCCAGTTGAGAACTACAAACTTGTGCCACTTGCGTAGGGACAAACTTGTGCCAGTTGCGTCAAAGAAACTTGTGCCAGTTGCATCAAATAAACTTGTGCCAGTTGCGGAGAACAAACTTGTGAAAGTTGCGTAGAACAAACTTGTGCCAGTTTGCGTCGAACAAACTTGTGACAGTTGCGTTGAACAAACTTGTGCCAGGTTGTGTCGAACAAACTTGTGCCAGTTGCATCAAACAAAACTTGTGCCAGTTGCGTAGAACAAACTTGTGCCATTTGCGTCAAACAAACTAGTGCCAGTTACGTTTAACAAACTTGTGCCAGTTGCGTAAAACAAACTTGTGCCCAGTTGTGTTAAAACAAACGTGTGCCAGTTGCGTCGAACAAACTTGTGCCGGTTTGCGTTGAACAAACTTGTGCCAGTTACGTAGAACAAACTTGTGCTAGTTGTGTCAAACAAACTTCTGCCAGTTGCGTAGAACAAAACTTGTGCCAGTTGCGTAGAACAAACTTGTGCCATTTGCGTTAGAACAAACTTGTGCCAGTTACGTAGAACAAACTTGTGCCAGTTGTGTCAAACAAACGTGTGCCAGTTGCGTCGAACAAACTTGTGCCGGTTGCGTTGAACAAACTTGTGCCAGTTACGTTGAACAAACTTGTGCTAGTTGTGTCAAACAAACTTGTGCCAGTTTGCATAGAACAAACTTGTGCCAGTTTACGTAGAACAAACTTGTGCCATTTGCGTAGAACAAACTTGTGCCAGTTACGTAGAAACAAACTTGTGCCAGTTGTGTCAAACAAACTTGTGCCAGTTGCGTAGAAAAAACTTGTGCCAGTTACGTTTAAACAAACTTGTGCCAGTTGCGTAGAACTAAACTTGTGCCAGTTGCGTCAAACAAACTAGTGCCAGTTACGTTTAACAAACTTGTGCCAGTTGCGTAGAACAAACTTGTGCCAGTTGTGTCAAAACAAACGTGTGCCAGTTGCGTCGAACAAACTTGTGCCGGTTGCGTTGAACAAAACTTGTGCCAGTTACGTAGAACAAACTTGTGCTAGTTGTGTCAAACAAACTTGTGCCAGTTGCGTAGAACAAACTTGTGCCAGTTGCGTAGAACAAACTTGTGCCATTTGCGTAGAACAAACTTGTGCCAGTTACGTAGAACAAACTTGTGCCAGTTGTGTCAAACAAACGTGTGCCAGTTGCGTCGAACAAACTTGTGCCGGTTGCGTTGAACAAACTTGTGCCAGTTACGTAGAACAAACTTGTGCTAGTTGTGTCAAACAAACTTGTGCCAGTTGCGTAGAACAAACTTGTGCCAGTTGCGTAGAACAAACTTGTGCCATTTGCGTAGAACAAACTTGTGCCAGTTACGTAGAACAAACTTGTGCCAGTTGTGTCAAACAAACTTGTGCCAGTTGCGTAGAAAAAACTTGTGCCAGTTGCGTAGAACAAACTTGTGCCAGTTGCGTAGAACAAACTTGTGCCAGTTTGCGTCAAACAAACTTGTGCCAGTTGCATAGAACAAACTTGTGCCAGTTGCGTCAAAACAAACTTGTGCCAGTTGCGTAGAACAAACTTGAGGCAGTTGCGTAGAACAAACGTGTGCCAGTTGCGAAGAACAAAAATTGTGCCAGTTGCGCTGAACAAACTTGTGCCAGTTGTTTCAAAACAAACTTTTGCCAGTTGCGTCAAACAAACTTGGGCCAGTTGCATCGAACAAACTTGTGCCAGTTTGCGGTAGAACAAAACTTTGTGCCAGTTGTGTCAAACAAAACTTTTTCCCAGTTGCATCAAACAAACTTGGGCCAGTTGCGTCAAAACAAATTTATGCCAGTTGCACAGAACAAACTTGTGCCAGTTGCGTAGAACAAACTTGTGCCAGTTTGCATCGAACAAACTTGTGCCAGTTGCGTCGAACACACTTGTGACAGTTGCGTCGGACAAACTTGTGCCAATTGCGTCGAACAAACTTGTGCCAGTTGCGTAGAACAAACTTATGCCAGTTGCGTCGGGACAAACTTGTGCCAGTTGCATCGAACAAACTTGTGCCTGTTTGCGTAGAACAAACTTGTGCCAGTTGTGTCAAAACAAACTTTTGCCAGTTGCGTCAAACAAACTTTGGCCAGTTGCGTCGAACAAAATTGTGCCAGTTGTGTCGGACAAACTTGTGCCAGTTACGTAGAACATACTTGTGCCAGTTGCTAACTACAAACTTGTTCCAGTTGCGTTGAAACAAACTTGGGCCAGTTGCGTCAAAACAAACTTGGGCTAGTTGCGTTAAACAAACTTTTGCCAGTTGCGTCAAACAAACTTGTGCCAGTTGCGTTGAACAAACTTGTGCCAGTTGCGCAGAACGAACTTGAGCCAGTTGTGTAGAACAAACTTGTGCCAGTTGCGTAGAACAAACATTTTCCAGTTGCGTAGAACAAACTTGTGCCAGTTGCGTCGAACAAAACTTGTGCCAGTTTGCGTTAGAACAAACTTTTTGCCAGTTGCGTAGAACAAACTTGTGCCACTTGCGTCGAACAAACTTATGCCAGTTGCGCAGAACAAACTTTTTGCCAGTTACGTAGAACAAACTTGTGCCAGTTTTGTCAAAC
>JANJGK010005953.1:0-41144 GCA_039081455.1 Macrobrachium rosenbergii
TTTCTGAAGCAGATGTTAACACCACGGTAGCAAGAGGATGACTGAGGTAACAAGTCTATACAATTTTTCCTGGAACTTTTTGACTTACCCTCGTATATATATATATATATATATATATATATATATATATATATATATATATATATATATATATATATATATATATACATATATATATGTATATATATATATATTGGCGTACTTTACTATGGCTGCAAACCACCTCAGCCCACCAGCAACCAAGTACGCGAAAGGTTATCATGGTGCCCCCTTCAATTGACCCGCCTCATCCTTTTCACATGTGATGCAATTGTTCTAGAACCTGAACTACTTGTATATATGATATATATATATATATATATATATATATATATATATATATATATATATATATATATATATATATATATATATATATATATATATATAGACATATGTGCTTGTGTTTGTGTATAGTATGTATATATATATATATATATATATATATATATATATATATATATATATATATATATATATATATATATATATATGTATATATATATATATATATATATATATATATATATATATATATATATATATATTATATATATATATATGAAACGCTACCGTGTCATTGTAAAATTTTAGGATGGCGTCACACAGATTGGCCGTGAGCGGTTTTAGAATCGTGGGCAGATGGATTTAAAACACAGATGTGGGATAAAGAAATAGGAGATTTAGAGTAGGGAAAACAGAGATTATTTATGACAGTGGGAAAGAACAAGTTGAGTACGGGAGAATGGATAAAACAGCCAAATGGAAGTGGAAAGCGAGAAAGTATTTACGTAAAACAAAACAAGGAAGGTGGAAGAAAAAGCTGACCAAGTACCTCACATTGAGGTAATTGAGAACTGATTAAGGAGAGGAATGATGAATGATTATTGAGTAAATGGATCTTAGAATGAAAGATGCGAATGGAGGAATTCTTTCAAAAGATTCATAGCGGTGAAAGGAACAGTGTGCGTATGACTCGATACGTTGATGATGAACCTTCTGTATAGCTGTATGATTCAACTGTCTAGCTTTGTCATTTTTTCAATGAGTCACTCCATGTTGGAGGAAAAGATTAAATGCTTTATATATATATATATATATATATATATATATATATATATATATATATATATATATATATATATATATATTATAAATGCTTTCACAGGTATGCATACATAACAACGTTCACGATATCTAAACGAAACATGTCAACACCAAGAGCATACGATATAGCTCCTTTGTGCAAGATGCAATACAAACTAAACCTTTAACTGTTTTCCCTTGAGTTGCAGGAACAACGCCATTTATATTCCATTCATTTTCAAATACATTTCTAAAGTCCTACAAACATAAAAGCAAACATGAATGGATGAGCACGCGTGTGCGCATTAGCAAACATGCCTGAACACACATAGCTCAATGCTCTTCGGTTACGTCATTTTTTGGGGTTATTTGTTAATTTTAAATATGAAATTTGCTATTACTGTCCTAAGGTATTTAGTATATATATATATATATATATATATATATATATATATATATATATATATATATATATATATATATATATATATATATATATATATATATATATATATATATATATATATATATAATATATATATGTGGCTCTTTTTTATCCAATGGAAAATTACTGTATTTTTTCACTGGCAACAATGAATTAACAAAAGATGTTTTTCCTAAACAGTTAAAAATAGTGAAAATATCGTGGACATTTTATTTAAATAAGCGGACATTCGGTTTTTTATTAATAACTAATGGAACTGTGCCCAGGATAAATGTATAATGCAATTTTAATACACTCAGCATTAAAAAGACCGGTAAATAAAGAAATAAAACAATCCTCATAATACAGAGCTAAAGATATGTAACTCAATTACCAACAGAACTAAAACCTAATTGAATAAATTCAATAAATTCCCATTAGCAACGGATCTAAAACTCAATTGATTTTGATTATAATGAATGTCTACGGCTAAATAACTACTTTTACATAAAATATTGCGAAAGATTATTATATACAAAGTTCCTTCTTGCGAAGAATATAGGGATTACAAAACCCAAGCATTGCGTTGTGCACAGAGCCTATTCTGTTCTGCTCCAAGTTTGTGTAAACAAGCGCACGACTTTGCGTTCAATATCTCTCTCTTAAAAAGACGAGAGAGAGAGAGAGAGAGAGAGAGAGAGAGAGAGAGAGGAGAGAGAGAGAGAGAGAGAGAGAGAGAGAGAGAGAGAGAGAGTGTGTGTTCTTTGCTCTCCGCAAACATAGGAGGAGGTCAAACGATGTTTGTTCGTTAGTTTGCTTTGTTAAAAGAAAAAACTCGCTGTGAATTAAAGAGCTGAAACCTACATTCGATCTTTAAATAAATACAGAACCGTCTTATTAAAAATTGCATCAATGCTCATCCCTTAATATTTCTTGAAGAACAATTGTCTGGAAACCCATATCTATGAGGTTTCCAGGTTATTAAATGTGTTGAGGATAAACAATGAAGGCAAATATTTAAACTTTGTGTTCACTGTCTCAACCAAATTATGTATGATAGAATAAGGGGGTTGTAACATCATCGAGGAAGCACAAGTGCGCATGACACAAATGATTGCTTTACTGCCTATACAGTAAGTTTGCTGTTCATAGAGCCTCATATAATTGTATAAGAAGACTGTAATGCTGTGAATTTTTCTCCATTTATTTATATTATATATATTTTTCATTTTCTGCCAAAATAATTCTTCTATGATTCATTAATAACGTGTGTGTGTGCGTGTGTGTGTGTGTGTGTGTGTATGTGAGTGTGTGTGTGTGTATGTGAGTGTGTGTGTCTATTAAACTATATACACAACTGAGGACAAAATAAAACTGCAAGAAGTGGTGATATACTGAGCTTATCATCTTTCAAGTTTATGATTACATTTTTCAGGAGAGTGCCGATTTTCCAAGAATAAATACCTAAGCATCGGCACTCCTGTCGATAACATCTAGAGAGTAAGAAAAATTTGCGTGATCACTGCGATATATTTTTCCGAAGTGGTAAAATCTTGAATATACACCATCATTTACTTTAATGCGATGGCTAAGTTTTTATTTTCAAGTACTGCAAATCCTATGAATTGGTAACCCATACAAATAGAAAAAATAGCCTGCCTTTACTTTCTAATGCATTTTATTTTATGTGCTCTTCGTGTAAACCCATCTAGAAAATACTAGTTTTATCCCATTTTTTTGTGAAACTTTCCCTATATACGTCGTATATATATATATATTATATATATATATATATATATATATATATATATATATATATATATATATATATATATATATATATACATATATATATATATGTATATATACATATATGTATATATTATATATACATACATATATATATGTATATATATACACCTGTATATATATTCATACATATCCACATTTATATATATATATATATATATATATATATATATATATATATATTATATATATATATATATATATATATATCCATACATATAACATAAACATTTACACACACACACACACACACACACACACACACACATATATATATATATATATATATATATATATATATATATATATATATATATATATATATATATATATTCATGAAGGTACAAATGTCGCTTAATATCAAATTCACGCTACCTCGGGAGTATCTCCGATGGAGAATTATCACCAAAGGGGAATTTATATAAGTGATAAATGAATTAGTACCACCGGAACGCGAACCCTTGACATGGACCCATTCAGCGACTCCATAGACGTTACCACCGCGCCATCAAGAGAGGTCCATGTCAAGGGTTCGTGTCCCGGCGCTCTCTTGATGGCGCGGTGGTAACGTCTACTGGAGTCGCTGAATGGGTCCATGTCAAGAGTTCGCGTCCCGGTGGTACTAGCCTAATTCATTTATCACTTATATAAATTCCCCTTCGGTGATAATTCTCCCTCGGAGATACTCCCGGGGTAGCGTGAATTTGATATTAAGCGACATTTATAGCTTCATAATTGTATATAAATCACGGTGATAATAAAAAAATTTCATATGTATATATATATAAATTATATATATATATATATATATATATATATATATATATATATATATATATATGTCATATCAGAATTCGCATTTGACAAAACTTCGAGCAGATTTTAATCGCGTTTGGCTTTTAACAGAAGAGCTTTTTACAGTACAGTGTCAAATTAGATACATGAGAAGAAGAAGAAGAAGAAGAAGAAGAAGAAGAAGAGGAAGAAGAAGAAGAAGAAGAAGAAGGCGAAGAAGAAGAAGAAAAGGCTTACCACCCGTCTCAACATGGGGCATATATCACACTATGCTCATCTTCTGTCTTGCACCAGCAAAGAGAATTGCCAGTCATGGGACCATTAGAAAAGATATTTTGTCTCACTTCCTCATCAATTTCTTCTGTTGTTGTGTTATAATTGGGAAGAGTTTTTCATGGGTGTTAATTTCATATACTCACAAAAGAGCTTTTGAATACAAGGAATTAATTATCTAATAATAGGATGTATTTCTGGGTTTGACATCTGATAAAGGTATTTTCAGATGTTAATTAACATGGGTAGTGACTCTGAAAATAAGAACAAAGTTTACAAATCTGTGATAATTAGAAACAAACAGAATTACTGACAGGTAAAATTACCTACGTTATTCAATTTAGTGGCACCTCTCTCTCTCTCTCTCTCTCTCTCTCTCTCTCTCTCTCTCTCTCTCTCTCTCTCTCTCTCTCTCAGTACAGTAATACATTATATATATATATATATATATATATATATATATATATATATATATATATATATATATATATATATATATATATATATATATATATATATATATATATATATATATATATATATATATATATATATATATATATATATATATATATATATATATATATATATATATATATATATATATATATATATATATATATATATGTGCGTATGTGTCTCTGTGTGCGCGCGCAAGCGTGTATGTATGCACAAAAACTCTAAACAAAATAAAAATCAGAAAAAAGACTACCATGTTCATAATTTTTCTGCCAAGACACAAACGCACCGTTTTATTAGAAAATTCTGCATTGGCCGCTTTACGCGCAAAAGCACAATGCCCATCAACAGTGCTTGACACCCCACGAACACTGCAACATTCCCCTCTACCCTGTACACCCTTTCCCACTTACTGGATAATAAGGACCTTCCTTCCATTCTCTCCACGAGACCAAACCATCTCGAAGCAAGCTGATCCATTCATGCACTTATGGTCACCTTTTTCCAGTGCTTTTGTTTATCTCCTTATTCTTGCAGTATTATTATTATTATTATTATTATTATTATTATTATTATTATTATTATTATTACGTCACAGATAATACGAAAACAATAATCTCAAAAGCTTCAACAATCTTTTTTCAGTCATATAAATTTTTACTTGATTTTTACCAATCTCCCAGCACAACTGTTCGCTTCCCGCACGATGCCTAATTTTCTGGCAGTCTGGTGTTAATCCTTTCTCATCAGAGTTATGATAATCATGCACCACGGGTAATTTCCTATCCTATTTGCTTGCAAGAGCAAGTAGCGAGCTGTTAATAGATTTCGTCAATAAGCATGCAAATTATTCCTGCGGATCAATCTAAGGTAAATTAGAGACGCACCTTTGAAGGTGCCACCTAAAATCGCTATATATTCGGAAATTGCAAGTGGCCCTGGGCTCGAAATTAATAGAAAGCATTGATTGATTTTTATCAGTCTTCAACCTGAACTGAAGTCCTATTTTTACATAGTTTACTGTCGATGTTTATTACTATCAATAAAAAAAGGGGGGATCTGTTGACACACTGGGTCGTTTACTTGTAAGTTCTTCCTGACCATTAAACGCTTTTACTCTGCCGCTTCGTTTGCTTCAGAGTCTCTGTAACATTTCAGTATACTGCAAGGCGTTAAACATTCCTCTTTTATCCGGATTTAGGCCGGCATCAGTGTATACCCCCACTCTTTTATCAGGATTTAAACTGGTATCAGCTTATATCCCCACTCTTTTATCCGGATGTGGGTTGGTATCAGTTTTTATCCCAACTCTTTTATCCGGATTCAGGCTGGTACCAGTTTTTATCCCTAATCTTTTATCAGGATTTAGGCTGGTACCAGTTTTTATCCCCACTATTTTATCCTGATTCAGACTGGTATCAGTTTACATCCCCACTCTTTTATCCGGATTTAGGTTGGTATCAGCTTATATCTCCACTCTTTTATCCGAATTCAGGCTGGTATCAAATTTTATCCCCACTCCTTTATCAGGATTTAGGCTGGTATAAGTTTATATCTCCACTCTTTTATCCGGATTCAGGCTGGTATCAGTTTATATCTCCACTCTTTTGTCCGGATTCAGGCTGGTGTCACTTTATATCTCCACTCTTTTATCCGGATTCAGGCTGGTATCAGTTTATATCTCCACTCTTTTGTCCGGATTCAGGCTGGTGTCACTTTATATCTCCACTCTTTTATCCGGATTCAGGCTGGTATAAATTATTATCCCTACTCTTTTATCCGGATTTAGTCTGGTATCAGTTTTTATCCCCACTCCTTTATCCGGATTTAGGCTGGTATCAGTTATCCCCACTCTTTTACCAGGATTTAGGCTGGTATCAGTTTATAACTCAACTCTTTTATCCGCATTTAGGCTAGTATCAGTTTTTATTCCCACTCTTTTATCCAGATTTAGGCTGGTATCAGTTTTTATCCCCACGCTTTTATCCGGATTTAGGCTGGTATCAGTTGATAACTCAACTCTTTTACCCGGATTTAGGCTGGTATCAGTGTATAACACCACTCTTTAATCCGGCATTGTGCCGGCATCAGCGTACAAAATCTAAAGACAGAATTAAGTTCCCTGCGAAGCCCACTGACGATATTTGAAAATGAGGCGGCGGTTTCGGACGCGAAAATGAATAGGGCTCATCAATTTCTAGCGGTGACAAAGAGCGGAGCGTCGTTGCTCGCTGAATCGATAACAACGCCGTATGAATAATTGCGCGTTATCAGTCGCACGTCGCTTCAACTTATCAGGGAATGGACGCCTGAGCGAATGACAAACAGAACGCGTTAGGACACTCCTGCATAAAATAATTGGAACCCCCGAAGGCGGTCAGCAGCGCTTGCCTCGGAATGAGGAGGAGTAATCCTCGCCATTTGGATGCTGGGATCATCTCTATTATAAATCCGGAGGAAGTTCTCCATTGAATCTAAGTAACGGGATGAAGTTTGAATATAGAATTTTGGTCAGAGGCCAAGCACTGGGACCTATGAGGTCATTAAGCGCTGAAACGGAAATTGACAGCAAAAGGTTTGAAAGGTGTAACAGGAGGAAAACCTCGCAGTTGCACTAATAAATAATTGTTAGGAGAGGGTGTTTAACAAGATGGAAGAAAGATAATATGAATGGTGGTACAGTAAAGGGAATGAAAGGCGTTGCAGCTAGGTGCCGAAAGGACGCTGCAAAGAACCTTAAGAATGCGTACAGTGCATCATGTGAGACCTACTGACGGCACTAACACCCTACGGGATGAAGTCTGACGAGGCTGTAGGGAATGGTCTCACTTGCCGATAAGCTTAGTTTTAGCAAAAATCCTTATTGTAAGGAATGATGATTCTATTAACATCCTAGAGTGATGTGAAAGGTGCAATTTGATTTCTACAAATTCTTTTGCAAATCTACCTAAACTGGGTGGCTAAATGAAATCCCAAACTAAATGTTCCGAAAACCTTATGGGTTTTCATAGGGAAGTAAGTAACCCAGCTATAATTTCTCAATAAATGACCAAAAACAAAAAAGAAGTTGATTAAAGGCTGGACGCTGTCAGACAATGATTTTAAAAGTTGGAATTGTGTAAAAATGAAGCAGTCCAATTATCCAAGGAGGTGGAAAATTCGCTGCAGTAAATCAACATTTTACACACTACTTACTCAAAATCAACTTTAAGGGTCGTCCTATACCTGTGTATATAAACAAAACGATTTGGTACTTCAAAACTACAGTGAAAATGAGAGGCGAGGTTGTCAAAATGAATCCATGTCTCCACGAAAGATTACAACTATTATTATTATTATTATTATTATTATTATTATTATTATTATTATTATTATTATTATTATTATTATTATTATTATTATTATTATTATTATTATTCAGACGATGAACCCTATTCATATGAAACAATTCAACAGGGGCCACTGACTTGAAATTCAAGCCTCCAAAGAATATGGTGCTCATTAGGAAGTAAGAGAAGGTAAAGGAAAATCCAGAAAGAAGAGATCTCACTTACTAAAAAGAAAATAACAAACATAAATTAATAAATAGATAAAAATGTATTAAAAAGCAAGGAGAACCTTGTGAAGGCAACTTACCTCAACTTCTGACAGAACATGAAAGCCGGCTAAGTACACAGCTCTAGAATGGACGCTCCTTTGAAGACTGGAGCCGTACGATCTTGCTCGGCTCTGAACAGTTAGCTGTTCAGAAGGTTAGCTAGTTCACTGCTCTGGCGATAAAACTGAAAAGATAATATAAAGAAAATTTTTCAGATTATAACGAATATGAATACTGAAATAGATGTTCCATCAAGCAATCATTAGCGCTTTTGTTTACATACTCCTGAAATTAAATCATTACGAGTCACCTGCTGTCTGAAAATTAGTTCTGTTATTCTGATTTCATTTAATATGCTAATCTTTTTTCTAATATCTTCAACTCAGTTTCATATAAAAAAATAACATAATATTTTCAATTCAGTTTCACATGAAGAAAAATAGCATTTTTGAGAAGGTACCAGTGTGTCTGGATATTGCAAATAGTTTTGGTGTTGGACTGACAAGACAAATGAAATGTAACTCTGTACTCCACCAGTGCCCTGCCTTTTTTGACAGGAGTCAACATTTAAACATCACAATAAATGTTTCAGCTGTGTTTTGGTGGCCTTTGTTATTCTAATGGAAGCTAATGATTTTAATCAATAAAGATACCGATGTTAAAGGATCTGCGTTGTTACAATAACTAAGTATGGAAGAACAAGTCCGAAAATGAAAGTGTTGTTCATGTGTTTATTTTTTCTGTCCAAACCTCGACTGCAATTTATAAGCAATGCAACCCAAAATATTTATGATGTAAAGTGTGGCTAGGTTTTTTAAACATAATCGAAAGGATGAAGATAATGCAACAAGGGGTGAAAGACTTTTGTTTATAAGCATTTTTTTTAAATCAAAATCTCGCAATTCTTTAATACTTCATCTCCCAATATATTGGTTTTATAAGTTGCACAGGCGCTCTTTAAAATTACTGCCTACCAAGACTTGAGAGGAACAAAATTTACCGCATTTCCTATTTGAAAAGTATCTTAAAACCATCAGAATTAAGCTAATGATCATAAATCCACGTAATTCTCCTTCATCTCCTGTTAAGGAAAGCTTCACGATACCGTAATCTCTACCCGGACGCTAAGAAACCCGAATGCATTCAAACAAATAGTTATGAATGTCCCCCGCCATCCATCAAGATGACGATGATCCCGCGTGAAATACGGTGTCTTCACCCCGTGGAGTTTTTCTAATTTAGTTTAAATTGCAGTCCGATTCCCCGCACCCCAGCTCCCACCCAACCCCCGAGCGGACCGTAAATCCAAAGAGGCCTTCTTATTCGGGTGACGTTTTCATGGGGGACCTGTCACCCGCAGCTGTTATTATATTACGATTATCTGGGTATATTTCGGCGAGCGTATGACGAGGCTTTTCAGGGACATTTAGTTTTATAGAAATCTCGTGATGCATGGCCTCCGCCCATTCGTATTTAATGTGGCATCTTTTCTCCCATTCATTCCCAAAACTGTGCCGGGAATGAATGCAAGAAGCATTGTCTTCGCGCGAGTGTACCTTGGAATAATTTTTTAGATATTTCTGTTTTGCCTGGAGATAAATGTAAATTATTATTACCTTGATAATTCTTGAAATCAATACATACTCTTAAAATTTTACAGAATATTAAGCAATAATTATTGAAATTTCACAAATACAATCAGGAAAAAATATAGTCATATAATTCTATAACACGAAAAGTTGTGAGATTTTCAATGAGATTTTAATGTTCGCCCTCTTCTGTGATGACGACTTCTACATTATAATTATAAAAACTCTTATTTCATTAGAAATAAAAATAGTAATATACATCATTAGCGCTAAGGATAAAAGTTACTCCCTACGATCAGTGCCTCTCGATTTCTGCATATGATTCTTTTTAGGCATCCGGTTTATGGAGGAACAATCTTATTTTTAAAAGGTACTAAAAACGTACTTGTCTGTTCCTGCCCTTACAGAGTGAAGATAGTGTTGCTTATTGTGGCTGCTAACAGAGCGTAATTTAATGACATTATTATTATTATTATTATTATTATTATTATTATTATTATTATTATTATTATTATTATTATTATCATTATTATTATTATTATTATTATTATTATTATTATTATTATTATTATTATTATTAAAAACAATTGCTATTTCAATGGTATTTAGCCTGTAGAGTCTTCTCCGTTCGTCTTATTATTATTATTATTATTATTATTATTATTATTATTATTATTATTATTATTATTATCATTATTATTATTATTATTATTATTATTATTATTATTATTATTATTAAAAAGGATGGCTGTATTATGCGAATTTATCTTATATAGTGTCTTTTCTATCCTCCTTATGATTCGCTTTTCAGGCTCAGCGATGTTAGTCAGTAACTGGCCGATATTCATGTTGGAAAAGGACAGTGTCCTTTTCCAACATGAATATCGGCCAGTTACTGACTAACATCGCTGAGCCTGAAAAGCGAATCATAAGGAGGATAGAAAAGACACTATATAAGATAAATTCGCATAATACAGCCATCCTTTTTAATAAGACCTGTTTAAAAGAGGGTCTACTCCCTTCATATTATTATTATTATTATTATTATTATTATTATTATTATTATTATTAAAAACAAATGCTGTTTCAATGGCATTTAGCTTTTAGAGTCTTCTCTATTCTTCTTACTTATTCTTCCATATTATTATTATTTTATTATTATTATCATGTTTTTTTTTTATCCTGCTACGTGGAGAATGTTATTAAGAAATTTTGGCAAAATGAACAAACATTTATATGGGCCAAGCCTGAAAGGCCACTGACTAGCAAAGCAACCATCCACAGAACAGTGCTGTTACCCGTGACGTCCTCTTATTCATATACCCCAAGAGAACGAGGGCGTCTCCTAGTACTGCAAACTGAGCATCGATATTTTAGTAGTTCCGCAAACCCACGATTCTCGCCCGAAAAAAAAAAAAAAACTCAACACGATAAAAGTAAAATTACAGAATTCGACTACATTACAAATGCCTTTCATAATTCCCAAAATGCATGAACTGAGAATCAGTAAATATATCATGTTAAAATGCCGTCTGCTATGTGAATTAAATTTCTTTAGAATTATTACAAAACAACGATTTAAGAATGAGGTTCACTGAACAAGACTGTAGCTAGGAACAGGTTACAAGGTAACTTGCCTACAACAGCAAAAAGTAGCTCAATGAAATTGTCATGTCAATCATGTTAACTTTCCCGTGGTGTAGTCTATTCCCCAGTGCATAGTCGTATTGTTGCAAGAGAGGGAATATCCCTTGTAAAGAGTGTTGTTTTCAAAGGGGTTGTAAATTCAAGAGTACAATACGTTGGCTGAAAACATTCCCACAGCGTTTTCCTTTATTCTTTACACCCTAGAGCTTCTTCTTCTTCTTCTTCTTCTTCTTCTTCTTCTTCTTCTTCTTCTTCTTCTTCTTCTTCTTCTTCTTCTTCTTCTTCGTCTTCTTCTTCTTCTTCTTCTTATTATTATTATTATTATTATTATTATTATTATTATTATTATTATTATTATTATTATTATTATTATTAGTATAAGACGGTGAACCCAATCCACATGAAATAAGCCCACAGGGGCCATTGACTTGAAATTCAAGCTTCCAAAGAATACGGCATTAATTTGTAAGAAGTAACAGAAGGTAGTGGGAAATACAGAAATAAGTAATCAGTCATTATAAAAGAAAAAAGAAATTAACAAAAAATAAATATATGAATAAAATTGTAAGTAACTTATTAAATACAATAACTGCTTTAGGGTAGTAATGCACTGCATCTTCGCTTGAACCTTTGCATAAGAATTCTTCGTTCGTAAACTGTGTGGCATTACGCAATTTTACAAAGGTTTCACAGCTTGACTTTGAAATATACAGAATGTCGTCTATCCTGGTTCATAAACGAGGTCTTGACAGAGGTCAAGAGGGCATGAAATGAAGCCTCGATAAATATACGTGATGAAAATGCATTGTTCCAGAGCTTTCATAAGCTCTCTCTCTCTCTCTCTCTCTCTCTCTCTCTCTCTCTCTCTCTCTCTCTCTCTCTCTCTCTCTCTCTCTCTCTCCGAAATAATCATTCTTATGTTGTAATGTTCTTTAAAATTTGGTTTACCATAAGCGAGTGAACATGAATTCAATAATTTTTTTTTAGCTGTTTCGAGACTCCTTGAAATTTAATATGATAATGGCAAGCTCATCAATAATCATTAAACTGATAATGATGAAGTACGTCGATAAGAACCTTTTAATAGTACAAAAACATTATGTAAAACTAACATTAGACAGAAAGTTTTACTGACACCTGATAATCTTTTATTTATTTTTTGTTTATACAAATGCGATTTCGTCTGAAATATTTTGTTTGACTGATTTCTGTGCAATGATGCTAACAAATAAGGTTATCAACTGCGATTCGAACTCGCTAATATTAAAAAAAATATTAGTAAATCAGGTAAAAATCTGCTGTAGGATTGGGATGCTAAAATAAAAAAAAGAGAAAATTGGTAAACTCACCAGATTCCCAACTCCGAATTTCGCTGCGGTGTAGACTACAAACTGCAATCTTAAGGGACATATCACGTAGAAGCTGTTACAGTAATTATTTGCAAATGTCATATTAAATAGCAACGAACCCAAATTATGAGAGATCTAACAATATTTCTGATCGTAAAAAACATGGGAAACTGGAGATTAAGAGCCCTTATGATGCCCTATAAAATATTTGAAGTATATATATACATGTTCAGTCAAAGACTATGTTAAATATTTTTCTTTCCGTCTCCAATAGGAATAATAAAACATATACAACACTCTTCTGTTAAAGCCTGTAAATACACAGCTTTGTCAAGTCACAGTTCCTAACCTGTGATTGTTTTCACCCCTAGTATATTTATTAGCATACATTAGTAGCAATTATCATCATTAGCTGAAATCCAACTCTCAAATGTAAACGTATAAATCCCTCTATCAGGTGGCGTTAATACTCGGGAGATTAATCACTTACACCTTATTAACCACATAATGACTATTGCTGAAGTTATATTAATTATTTTGCGGTGAAATCCATGCTGTTTAGAAGTTGGGAACTTGAGATTCAACCGGTTCGGTCAGACCTTCGCTCCACTCACTTCAAAGATTTGGAACTCTCTTCCTGCCTGTGAGTTTACTGAAACACATAAAATCATTCTTTCTTTCTTTTTCATTTTTTTAAATGGTTAATCTACCACCGCACAGAAAGAGAAGTTCATGAAGACACATTTTCCCTGAAAGGTCGATTCAACCGGTTCGGTCAGACCTTCGCTCCACTCACTTCAAAGATTTGGAACTCTCTCCCTGCCTGTGAGTTTACTGAAACACAATTGAAATCATTCTTTCTTTTTTTTATTTTTTTAAATGGTTGATCTACCACCGCACAGAAAGAGAAGTTCATGAAGACACATTTTCCCCTGAAAGGTCGATTCAACCGGTTCGGTCAGACCTTCGCTCTACTCACTTCAAAGATTTGGAACTCTCTTCCTGCCTGTGAGTTTACTGAAACACAAAATCTTTCTTTCTTTTTTCTTTTTTTAAATGGTTGACCTACCACCGCACAGAAAGAGAAGCTCATGAAGACACATTTTCCCTGAAAGGTCGATCTTGGTTGGATCAACCTTGTTCGTCCTCCTTTTTCTCCATCAAAATATCAACCGTTTAGACAGGATTCTGCTTCCGTGATGTTTAATCCTATTATTATCCTTAAAGACTCCTAGCATTATGAGATTTGCAGGAAAAGAAAGGGTCTTTGTTTCGGCAACCAGCCATAAAAAAGGGGGGTGGGGGAGGAACGCTGACAAAGAAAGACATGAAAAAATATGCTGACAAATATACATTTAGGATATAATGGTCAAGCACCCCTAGTCTACCTAGTCTGTACCAGGTAACCATATCTTAATATTTCTCTAACAGAACACCCTCGCTAATCGGCGACAACCTTCCCCAGTCAAACACAACCATGTTTACGGTTCGCTTCCGCGAACAAAACGCCCCGAAATTACATTTGTTGCAAAACATAATTTCGGTGTTATGGCAGAAATAGACCGCTGCCTGAAATTTAATGGAGAAATATCATATGAATTTAGGGCAAAGCTTTGTGTAATTCATAACGCAGTGGTTTCCAACATCATAAATTATCTCAATTACTCCTCATTTCATGCAGCACTTGAGCGTAATCAGACAGGCGCGGGGGATTTCATGCATTTCGTGTTATGAACAACCAAGGTTTAGGAATAATAGGTGCGCCCTCTGCATGAATCATGCACAGCGTTCAACGTGGAACTTTTTTTCCCTAATCTCTGTAATTCTGAACGCGTTGGTCACTATGAAGTGTTTTCCATTAGTTCGTAAGTGAATTTCGTAAAAGGAAATTGTTTTAAGTAACGAGAATGATTCTGGCTTTTTTTTATGCCGCGCGTGTGAACAACTAACATTAGAGAAATTATTTTGTCTCCTAAATAGTTTTTTAGTCAAGAATTTCTCTTACAAGAAGAATGATTTACAACTATATTTTATGCCACTGTTATGAAGGCTATCTAAAGCACTGTATAATAAAGAAAAGTTAAATTGCTTCAAGTAACGAGAATGTTCTCGCTGTTTTAAGCCACGCGTGTGAAAAACTAACATTAGAGAAATTATTTCGTCTCCTAAATAGTTTCTAATCGAGAATTTTTCTTCCTAGAAGAATGACATACAACTACATTTTATGACACTGGTATGAAGGCAATCCGAAATACTGTATAATAAAGAAAAATTATGTTCTTCTTTTCGAATCCTTTCCAGTCAAGATTTTCATTCTCTTACCCGCAAAGGGGCTAAGAAATAAATCTGCCTGGTTTGAACTTTGGAAATTCAACAGGTTTTGCCGTCGGTAAAATACAGCGTGGCAGCGAGAAAATGAAGCTTAATTGGTCTTACTTTACCTTTATATATTCCCTATTTCTTATGCTTGGCACGGTTATTTTCATTCACCTCACAAAATACTTTTTCCTAAAGCACAAGTAAACTCAAATTTAATCACTTTTGCTAATATTTCGGTAAAGATATTCTCTTTCGGTATAGATACTTCGCAAGCATTAACTATACTTATGAATCTCTAACTTTTCTTTAAATACAAAAAAAAAAAAAAAGATTTTTTACAATCTCCTGAAATTTATACCCGATGCTAAGTAGAGACCATACATATAGCTTTAATAATATTTAGAAATGACGAAGTTATTTCTACTACATTATCCGTTTATTTATGATAACACTGCATCCACTGTGCAACATGCAATAACTGCATCAATAACGTTTATTTTCGTTGCAATATAATTTATCATATTTCCATGATTAATAACAGTTATTTTTTCCTTCGTAATGAGAAGGATTACGCATGATTACTTCTATATCAACCCATTTAGTTTTATTTATTTATATAATATTTTGTAATTTTTTTTATTTAGTTATATTTTAAAATATTTTATTATTCGCTTCTCGTCACTGGTTTTGCCTCCCGGTTGTACGAAATGAGTGAATATTTCTGCTGAATAATAATAATAGTAATAATAATAATAATAACAGATCCTTTCGGAGTTTCTTCTGTCGTCTTTAGCGGCATATGGATTCTGGATATTCCGGTGCTTCTTTTGTAGTTTTTCTTGTCGACAAAAGTTTAAGTCCGAAATGATCTGCTAGAAAGTCTACGGATTTATCGCACCAGTTTTCATTACCCTGCACTTTCACGGACAATAAAACTGCTGCATGAACGCTGTTTATATTCGCCAAAATTTGATCACTGGCCAGTTGTTGACCAGTTTTAGCGTGCACGAAAAGCGATTCACAACAAAATTTAGAAAACTCAATATAAGATTAATTCGCAAGATGCAGACAGCCTTTAAAAAAAAATAATAATAAGTATGAAAAGTGTGAATGAAGAGCATGCAAAGCAATGTTTAAAGATAATGATAAATAAGGATTTTTTGTTGTGCATTAAATCTTCTTAGAATGTTGAGAAAATATGCTCTAAGCGGTACGAGGACTTGTCCTCGTCGTCAGAGGGAATAAAACTAAATCAATACTTTATGGAGCTAGATCCTTTATATCAAGTTTTTGCTTAACTCTCAACTAAATCTTCTGACTTCTTGTCAATCTTACTTTGTTGTGATTATGCTGCCCATGTGCTGCTCGTGGGTCTTAATAATAATAATAATAATAATAATAATAATAATAATAATAATAATAATAATAATAATCATCATTATTATTATTATTATTATTATTATTATTATTATTATTATTATCATTATTATTATTAAGGAAGGAGACCTTTACATAAACATGCCCTATGAAGATGATTAGTGTTTAATTTAATTTGTTATAAAATTTACTGTCCCTGAAAAACCCATATCGTCCCGCTGACTTAAGTAATGAATTGTGAACCATCAGTCAGTCGACTGTGACTGGTCAAAACCAAGGCAAACAAGGCCAGGCTAACAGCCTTAACACAAATAATAATAATAATAATAATAATAATAATAATAATAATAATAATAATAATAATAATAATAATAATAATAATAATAATAGTAATAATAAAACTAATAATAATTAAAAAATACTCATAGTAGCATGAGTCGTAAAATGGAGAAGCAAATCCACAGTTATGTATATGTACATATATTTAAAGATAAATCAATATAGATAGCTTTCGGGAACTTGTTCGGTTCCCAATAATAATAATAATAATAATAATAATAATAATAATAATAATCATCATCATCATCATCATCATCATCATCATCATCATCATCAGAAAATTATTATAGGAGATTAAAAATCGAGAAATAATCATAACCAAAATTAATGCAGGGAATAATTCCCTTCATCTCATATATAAAATATGCTAAATTTCAGTGACTCATTTCCATGAATATTTCGTTACGCTCCCAAATTATTAAACAGCGGAAGCAAAACCACCTCTCTCTCTCTCTCTCTCTCTCTCTCTCTCTCTCTCTCTCTCTCTCTCTCTCTCTCTCCATTAACGCTGACGCTTGAAAATCAGAACGGCGAGAGTGCCACGTGGACTACCAAGTTCCTTCGTAGATAAATAATTCACCAAACACTGAAGGTTGAAAATACCTTTGAAAGCGTAACTTCAAAGCAACGTCTGCCTAAAAATAGCGTTTCTAAAGAGCTTAAAGGATTTAGGTGATATAAAAGTATCTTTGTCCCAGACTAATGACGTGGTTAACCTTTTACGAAAGGTAAGGGAGATTTGGAGTAATATAAAATTTAGATATGAAATAATCGGTTTATAGTTCGTTATCGATATCTGGTTTTTATTGGGTTGATAATGACGTTCTTAGAATACATTTATTTTACCCGATGTGACCAACTAGATTAAAATATGAAAAGCTTGGAGAACTGTCATAGAGCAACATATATACAATATTAAATATCCCGTAATTTTTGTAATTAATTTTCTTGCCACTTTTTATTCTATTATTCGCCGCCATTATTAATAAGTCGAGGCTCTATTTATTCGATTCCGTTGTAATTTTTAATTCCCTACCAACTTACCATTCCGCTTTTAGACTGGCTTTCGTTTAAAATTGCGACTCAATTTGGAGAATATCTAATTACTATTTGATTTTGGAATGTAAATGTCTACAAAGGAATATTAAAGATGAGATGATTACATCATCTACTGGCGATGATTTTGATCGTGTTATTCAACTTGCGAATAACTTTTAAATACTCTTATGATGTTGATAAGACCTACACTTAGAGCCAATATTCCTCCACTGTATATACTGAAACTTATCAGAAAAATATAATTATATTTAGATTTTATTATGAAATTACTTAAGGGAAGCTATCTATATTTAAAAGGTTGGCTCGAAGTTAGTTCGACATACTGTCACTCCGTTAAGCATGTCTATACTGAATAGTTGCATTTTATTCATAAAACAAGATTTTCTGTGGTAATAATGCCGATCCATCAAATTATACAGCCATGTAAATAAATGAAGGTTTACACATTAAAGAGATTTTTGGTCTCAGGAATGGAAAAAAATCATAGGATAGTACAGGTGCAACTGTTGGAGAATCTGTTCCCTGAAACGATTTCATATATTTCAGAAAAAAAGATTTTACCATTCATACCATCCAGCGTTTGACCTACAATTGACACAGCTTTATCTTCTTGAACAAGACTTAGATGCATACATTACTGTATCTGCAGTCTTAATAAATATGTGTGGAATAAAGCTACAATAATTTCATATCTATAATTAATGTAGTGCAATTCTATGCATATTTATTTTGATTATAAATTTATTAATGTATGTACCTCAGCCTTCAACTATCCGTCGCCATAATTCTCTCTCTCTCTCTCTCTCTCTCTCTCTCTCTCTCTCTCTCTCTCTCTCTCTCTCTAACTCTGAGTTTCCTACTGCCAGTCATAATTAGTCTTCAAGATTTCATATATAACGTTTGCCTCGAAAAATATAAGCAATAATAAATAACTGATTATGTGTGACTGAAGGTAACAGCGACATGAAACATAAAACAATAATAAAGAAAACATAGACGATGTTAAGAGAAAGCCACTTATGTTCTACGTACTCCAGCGCCTTAAAACTTCAGATGAACGCACCACATAGCCCTTAAAATGAAACGCACCACATATCCCTTAAAATGAAAAGCTACAAATGGCATATTAATCAGCTATACATCGTAAGTTCTGTATATCAGTTTATTCGTGTTTAAAAGTCTCCCTAAGCCCTCAGTTATTATTCCAAAAGTAAACTGTCTCAACGAATCCCAAGGTCTTTCATAGCTAGGAAATTTACGACAAAAAAAAAAACACACAAAAAAAGAAATAATAAGAGAAAAAAGTAGAACTATTCCGCAATAACACACGGACATAATTTGCCCTCGTCACATTTCCTTTTTGATTCTATTTTAATGGTTTAATCACATACATTAGTAATGCCTTTTATAGTCCTGTAAAAGAATTGCAGATTTATATCGGCTCCCAAGCAGAAAAATCTTGAGTGTCAACAAATCATTTTAAGGAGAAAAAAAAAAAAATTCTGCTGAGCCTTCTTGAAGCGCTCGTTCTCACCAGCATGTGCTAATAAAAAATTCTTGCATACCAGCAAGCATTTATATGAGCATTATTACTCATACCATGCATACCAGTATGCTCCTGGATAACCATCCATGCACACAACAAATACTTCGTGCATACAATAACGCATTTTTATAATCGGTCATGCATACCAACATGCACTTAGGCTATATCAATACTGTTGCACAGAAGTAAACACTTTCACAAATATTTAAGCACAATATTAAATCCAATACGGTGTATATGTATATGTATATGTATATGTATATATATATATATATATATATATATATATATATATATATATATATATATATATATATATATATGTATACATATACACACACACGATTGCGTTGCAACTAGCTTGTAGATGAACAGTAATAAACGGATAAAATTAATCTATGAGAAGACATTTGTGATGACTGATAGCAAAATTGGTTATTCTAAGATCTTTACCTTTTTTTTTTACCGTAATTAGCGCGCGCAGAGGGTTTGTTATAAAGTTCTTGACATTTACCTTCAATCACCAACTTCTTAACAAATTCCTGTTAGATTAAAGGCCTATTCGCATCTTGAATTATATGCCATGACCAAAATAACCTTACATCCCATACGTTGATTTACAAAATTCTTTAAAGAAAAATTTATTACAAACAGTGTGAGTTCGAGGTAAAATATGTCTAGGGCATTACGTTCATAGAAACTTTAGTCAATAATACAGAGAGAGAGAGAGAGAGAGAGAGAGAGAGAGAGAGAGAGAGAGAGAGAGAGAGAATATTATGAGAGTATCTGATGAATGGTTTATCTATTTATTAAGAAGGAACGAACGAGGAATAAAAGAAAGGAGCTATATAAACACCTAGTTTTATAAACTCAAACAAGAAGGAACGCATAACCGCGACGAGATGGCTTCGGTAAAATCAGTTTAGTTAAGAATTCACTGTATTGAATTGACGTGTCTCTTCCTCTCATTTTTTTTTTTTTGGGGGGGGGGTCCCTTTTCCATAAGGTTACGACAGCATAAGAACTTCGTTTGAAGAACCAACAACTTCCCAACCCTGTGTGAAGGCCGGACTGAAATGAATTTCCGTAATCGGGTGAAAGTCATCCTTAAACGGGAAGCGAATATAATGATTTTTACTCTTCCTGTGCGTGGGTAACTATTATTATTTATGGCTTATCGTAGTTACCTTGTGATTGTTAATAATTGCCAAGATTATATCTAGTATGTTACTATTATTATTATTATTATTATTATTATTATTATTATTATTATTATTATTATTGTTATTATTATTATTATTATTAGTCTTGTTGTTGTTATTGTTATTGGTGTTCACTTAATCGTATATTAATTTAAATTTCTTTACAAACCCTCAAGCAATCAGTTTTTAAAACTCGGCCAATAGATTGCTTTCATACATAAATCAAGCATTTACTGCCTGTGCCATTAATGGTGCATACCATCATCAATGACTGTGAAAATGACTTTTCCGGCCTCCTCAATACATCAGTGTTTGCAAGCAGTGTCCGCAAGAACGCACCAATTAAACGCATACCCTCCTCTCAAACATTTCGGCCAATTACGAACCCTTTTGAACTCCGCTTGGCCATTCACTCGAGGTAATATACTATCAATCAAATGATTATTATGTGATTATTGCGAACGATTCCGAACAAGGGGGAGGTTCTGTGGGCGTCTGTCATGGGCGGTGTTGAGAACGGTCCCGAATGTGGACGTGTTTCTTCGTTGTATTTTGTGTCATTACAGAAAATCATTTTAAATTTGGATTTATTTCTGTTCTTGATTGCAGTTATCTGGATCACACAATATAACCCGCAAATAATGGTACTGTTATAGTCGCAATTTTAAATACTGATGTATTTCCATTCTTGGTTATTCATGGAATATATTTATTATGACATCAGTGGGAACAATTCCTAATAATTATTTTAAAATCTCTCTCAACAGAGAATGAAATTTTCTTAAAATATCATGTTGGATTCCTTAATAAGTAAACCTTACTTTTTGTAGCGTATTACTGCTCAATGCATCTCTATTTATTTTCATAACACAATATCATTTATATCTTTACAAATTAATATGTATGATCATTCTTTAATGGCGATAATATAGTGTCAAGGTCTATTCTGAACATTTAAAGGATAATCACTTTTACATAACCAATCCCAGGTCATGTCTAATCTCTTCAACTGAATTGAAAACTTATATTATTTTTGTAAACACCACACCTCGGGAGATCAACTATTTAGGTGTATTAAAAATACATGTATGTAGGGAACGTCTAGAGCAGTGGTTCTTAACCTGGGGGGCGCGAGCCCTAGGGAAAAATGACAAATTATCTACTTATATTCGTTATTCTCTTAACAAAAGTCACTAGGAAGCAGTGTCATGTATCTCACTAATTCATTCCCAAAAGAATAAAAACACCCATTCTCTTTCTCTTTTTTTTTCATATTCCTTTTAATCTAGGAGGGAATTTTACCCATAGGTGCCGGGGGGGAGGGGGGGGGTTGGAGGGAAGGACCAACTGTTAGAGGGGGCGTGGTAATGAGAAGGTTAAGAACCACTGGTCTAGACAACCCAGCTCGCCTTAACGATCAAACACAAAAGTTTATGTCCTGTAATAACCATTTCACACAACTAACGAGAAATATTTTGCAAACACTAAGGTTGTGAATGCCAACAACGAAATCATAACACCTTAAAAAAAATTGATAGTATTTTAAATAAAATTAGTTGGGAAAAATGAGCAGTTTTCTGAGGCGTCATTCGAGTCCCTATTTACACAAAATCGTAGATGAAACTGCAACCCCTCTTTGCTCTCCGGCTGCGTTCCTCCCTGTCTCTTATTTTCCAGCCCTTCCCGTTTCCTTTCCTCACTTACTTGTCCGACGTCTAAAACATCATTTAATAATAATAATAATAATAATAATAATAATAATAATAATAATAATAATAATAATAATAATAATAATAATAATAATGCAAATCTTCTTCACAATCCCGTGAATATGTTTATAAAATACAAAATCCACATTTATGTAAATTACTGTATTTACAGATAAAATAAATTCCAGGAGCTTTCGAGAGCCTGCTCAGCTCCCTTCTTCAGCTCCCTTCTTTTTCTAGCTGAAGAAGGGAGCTGAGCAGGCTCTCGAAAGCTCCTGGAATTTATTTTATTTGTAAATACAGTAATTTACATAAATGTGGATTTTGTAATTTAATAATAATAATAATAATAATAATAATAAAGGGGGAGATCTTCTCAGAGGGCAGCAGCGTTGAAAATTATAGCTGTTTCCATGTCACCTGGACGGCCTGTAATACCAATCAGGATAGTAGGGGGTACCCGAGCCAACACCCACCTCCAGCCGGCATCACCGGTTAGGCCTAGAAGATCACAACGCCTCCGGGACAGATTTCGTCACTAACCCGTGACTAATCAAAATCCAACCTACTAACCAACCCACCGATTGTAAACACCCCGCCTACTATAAATACCTGCGCATTATGTATCCCACTTCGTTTGCTTTTGTACTGTAATAGATGACCGCCAGTACGTTGTACACAAGTTAGAGGAAATAAACCTGATATAACAGAAATCTTTTCTGTCCTTAGGGAACTTGATATACCAGCTACATGCTGATGAAAGGAAGATTGTAAGACGAATAGAGATGACTCTATAGAGATTAAATTCCGAGGAAACAGTTATAATTTTCAATAATAATAATAATGATAATAAATTACATAAAATGATCAGATGATTGTATTCTAAGCGCGCCTGTTGCAGCGGCACCGTTTCCTACCTCGGAGGATACTGAATCCTCAAAGTTCATTCTTTCCCAGTTCAAAGATTATGTGTCAAGAGTCATCAAAGGGCCAGAGGTATTTGTTAACTTCGCTCCAGCTGACCTTTCGATATTGCAGTTATGTAGATCACATAACGTCACTCGCAAATAATGACACTATTATAGTAAGGAGACAATATACTGTGAATAATCACTGATCATAGTCACTTCGTCTCAAAGGCTTCTCTGGAGCAAAAATGAACAGTGAATCATACATGGAAATATTATTGATAATACTCATATCACGCCTGCAAATGTCATTCTACAATAATAATATGAGTTTCCTTATGATGAAGCATATTGTGAAGACGAATTGCGTCTAGTTCCCTTAATTCTTTATGTGACGACACAAAAATGCGTGAACACACACACGTGTATATATATATATATATATATATATATATATATATATATATATATATATATATATATATATATATATATATATATATGTATGTATGTATATATATATATATACATACTGTATATATATATATATATATATATATATATATATATATATATATTTATTTATTTATATATCTGTATTATATATGTGTGTGCGAGCGCGAGTGTGCGCACGAGCGCGCAGGCTACAATGGATTTGATTCATATTTTGAAACAGGTGGAACTTCTACCATGAAATTGGGAAGTTTGCAGGTAAAAGAGCTGTCAACCAGTACGAGCCCGACATGACATTTAATGACTTATTATTTTCTCAAGTAATGCAGTTTACAATGAAATTCTTCCCTGTAATATTCCCAGTAAAGGTTCTTTAAGAAGACTCCCTGTGACAAGACTAAGAAATACCTGACATGACATTTAATGAATTACTACTGCTTATTTTCTCATGTAATTTACAATGAAATTCTTCCCTGTAAAATTCCCAATAAAGTTTCTTTAAGGAGACTTCCTGTATCAAGACTAAGAAATACCCAGGTTGCTTCCGTTCCAAAAACCCATGAAATCCTTCCCACGGGTCTTTTTTTTTATCTGATTCCAATGACCATCACTTTTTTAAGAGAACGTTCTGTGGTTTCATTTCGGATTAGACCACCGCAATTTTATGCCTCTCTCACTCTCTCTGTTCCTTATTCCTCTCCTTCATTTGATACACAAAGGAAATTTGATTATCCATACAGCTTATATGCAAAGTAATTAGCCACAATTCTCTCTCTCTCTTCCTCTTTGCCTTCGATATTATTCTCCTTCATTTGATACACAAAGGAAATTTGTTTATCAATACAGCTAATTTACAAAATAATCATTTCAAATATTACGAAGAATCTCTTTCCCAAATACTACCATTCCCTTATCAGTGTTCTATCTTTTCCCGTTTTTCAGTCAGCATCCCCACAAAAAAGAACCACAATAGAGTTATGAGAATCTTCAGAACTTTACTTCTGAACAAAATAGAGTTGTTCTCAATCTTTTCTGGTCCATGCACCCCTTCGCCATATGCCAGAATGAACCCCCTTTCCAAAAATGTCTGCCTCAAAAGGTGCATTCCAAATAATATACAACATAACACTAACACAAACACACAAGCTAGCGAAGAGAAACTCCAGCGGGGCCTCCCAGCAGTGCAGACCGATGCACACTGAGTTTTGTGTGGTCCTAGAGCCAGTTTGAGCCTGCCAATCTGTGGTCACAATTTCCCCCTCTCCCCTGAAGCCTTGAAATTCCCCCCTAGGGGGTGGGGGGAATTTCCTCGCGGTTGAGAACCACAGTTTAAAAAGAACCCATTGAAAGAAGCTAGTAAGTTGTTGCTTAAGATCACTACTTTCATCTATATGAAGGGTCTTGATATTTACATTTTTATCTTTTTTAAGAGAATTTGGTCATACACATTGATGAACACGACAATTTTACGCTTCACAACATATTTTACAAATACAATTTAACGAGATTTGCCATGCATAAAATTCATGACTTATATCTTTCCTTTGCCACTTATATATTTAAAAAAGAATTTTTTAATAAAATTTATCACACTCATTATTAAATATAACAATATGCAACGGACAATAATAAATTTAACCAAGTTTTTTGTAATAACATGCAACGCGCAATGCCACAACGTAAGTTATATTTCAGTTCCCACATTCCGCTTTCATGAAAGTTCTCACACCCCGAGGACTACTGTATGCTAATTAGGTGTAAGACGAGTTGCAAGCAGAGCGGCCTGAAATCATGGAGCAGATAACCTCTGGGAAAAACTAAATCCCTGGTTACAAGTTGCCCTTGCTGTTAATTAATCCTGAGATTATATATGATGAAATTAGTATGACAACAGCCGGTTACTGTCTAATATTAAGTTTTATGTTCTTGTAGGGAAAATATAAACGTAAATTATTGCAAGATTGAGATATTGTTAACTAAATATATTTAACATAAGAAACGATATATTTAGGAAAACAGCAAAGTCATTGATGCCTTGACTATTGTCGAGTCTGGCAGCTCTGCTTCAGATGAATACTGTCAACTCCCTCGACCAAGCGATCGTCTCCCATTCTCCCTACTCATACAAACCATCTCAAAGCATTCAGATCCGTCTGTTGACACAACCTTTCCTTTATATCATATCCACAAGATATCCTGCGGTCCCCAATCTCAATTTTTTTCTGGCTCAGTGTATCTTCCGGAACTTATTTTCCTTTACAGTCCGCAGTCTCTCTCTCTCTCTCTCTCTCTCTCTCTCTCTCTCTCTCTATATATATATATATATATATATATATATATATATATATATATATATATATATATATATATATATATATATATATATATATATATATATATATATATATATATATAAATATATATATATATATAGATATAAATACAGATATATATATATATATATATATATATATATATATATATATATATATATATATATATATATATATATATATATATATACTGTATATATACATATGCATGTTGTGTACAACTTTCTCTCATGGAGATAGTTTTTATCCAAAGGGCTTCTACCGATATATTTTACGTATAAATTTAAGGCACCTTAAATAACTTCTATTTGGAAATACGTAGAAAGATTTTTTTTAACTTTCAGAGCGAATATATTAAAAACTCAATATAACAGCAATGTTTTAGTTTCTCCTACTCTCTTTATAGCTCCGAAATCTACTGGATAATGAGTGATGGGTTTCTGGAAAACGCTGGCATTCTTTCCTGCCCTTATTATCTAACTTTTGACTAGCGGGAAATTAACATTTTTTATCCACCCTAATTGAATTAATACCTTTTAAAATTCCCTTATTAAACAAAATTAAGTTTTTCAGAAAAAGATTGCCCTCCTTCTATATGAATATATTTCTGTTTGTTATTCCTTTTTATTTAATTATTTCTTTACTACTCTCATCGCTCTGCATTTCACTTATTCCATAAAAATTCCGACATATTTTGAATAACAGTACTAATAATTTCCTCTCTCGCCAATGTATTCTATTTATGGGACAAGATGAATAACGGGATCAAATATCTTAGATTTATAAGTAGGAAGATACATATCTTAGATTTGTAAGTTGGAATATAAATATCTTAGAGTTATAAGTTGGAATAAAAATATCTTAGATTAATAAGTTGGAATATAAATATCTTAGATTTATATGTTGGAATATAAATATCTTTGATTTATGACTTGGAATATATGTAAATATCTTAGATTTATACGCTGGAATACAAATATCTTAGATTTATAAGATGGAATATAAATATCTTAGATTTATAAGTTGGAATATAAAATTTAGGCCAAAGGCCAAGCGCAGGGACCTGTGAGGTCATTCAGAGCTGAATGTTATATTGAAACAATTGCTATGAGAGAGTGGAAAGTAAGAAGGATGACTTTAATCTTTTATCATAATTGAAACGTGCAAGACATTAAAATTATTAAAATTATCTTTATACATGTAAAAATTGTGAATTGAACTGAATACAGAATTTAGGCCAAAGGCCAAGCACTGGGACCTATGAGGTCATTCAGCGCTGAAACGGAAATGGACAGTGAAAGTTTTGAAAGGTGTAACAGGAGGAAAACCTCGCAGTTGCACTATGAATCATTTGTTAGGAGAGGGTGGAAAGTAAGATGAAGGAAGAGAACTTGAAAGGAAGTACAGTAAAATGGACGAAATGGGTTGCAAGTAGGGGCCGAACGCACGCTGCAAAGAACCTTAAGTAATGTCTACAGTGCACCGCATGAGATGCACTGACGGCACTACCCCCATACGGGATAATAACTGTGAACCTAACCTAACCTAACCTAACCGTTTTTTTTTACTATAATATTCTATCATAACTTAGAACGTGGAAAGCATCAACATTTCAAGTTTCTACCTCCTACTAGGTAATAATATGAAGATGTATGAATAATTACATCCTATAATGCAGTAGTCTTACAATTTATCTTGCGATATTATTGATATTTCTATCTATTTTTTCGATGTTTAGCAGATATATAGCCAGGCAGGCAGGCAACAATCTCTAAATTAACCCTTTCAGCTATATGTCAGTTACCAATTGTGTCTGTGCCCGGTCACTGTGAAATCATTTCGCATGATAGAATGTTCACCCTGGCTGATCCTTCCACAGACAAGCGGATAGTGTACACATACCTGTTCCCATGATTTTTTTATGCTTTTCTACGGATGATGTAATTTTACATCGCTGGAATCTGAGAGACTGACAATTGGATTATAAGGAACGGAGTAAATACCGCAATCCTCCAACCATGCTAACATTCTAAATATATATTTCAACATTCTAAACATATCTTTCATCAATTAATTACATCTTTTAACATTCAAATATATCTTTCAGAACTTTCTGTCATTACTCATGCATTGATTTTCTCCCGGCTAAACAGACAACCTGTTTCATATTACCACACCCCAGGTCAAGCCTTCTTTTATTTCCGGAACAATAAACAATTCATCCATTCTAAATGGCTCTTTGCAATTGCCATGTTCAAGCCATTATTTCAAACTCGTTTTTTGTACCCTTTGCGTCCTCGTCAATTATTTCACTGATTTCTGATTGGCAGAACATGCAAAGGAGAAACGTATATTTATTTTTATGAGAGACAAAAATTAAGAACTCTTTGGAATTCTGGGTATAGAATGTAGATTAATACATATATATTTTTTTTAAATGTATGCAATAAGGCATTCCTTCACGGAGGTCCTCGACATTACCGACGTCACTTCTTTAAAAAAAAAAAATAAAAAGTTGTGAATTTTTAATTTTCATAGGAAAGTGCATTCGGCAAATTAATTAATTAAAAATAAATAAACAAATAAATAAGTAAACAAATAGATAAATATATATATAAACAATGACAACACAATAAAACGAAACTTCAAGACCACTCTAAATTGAGTTACAGTATATATACAAATAAACAAGTAAATGAACAAATATATAAATGAACAATGCAAACACGATTAATCGAAACTTCAAGACCACCCTAAACAGGTCATACAAAAATAAACAAGTAAATAAATAAATGAAAAATAATAAATGCAATCACAAACAATGAAAACACGACAAAACGAAATTTCCAGAGCAACTCAGTAACTTATAAACAAAAAATACGTAAATAAATAAATAAATAAATGAATAAACAATGCAAACACGATAAAACGGAACTTCGTGATCACTCTCAAATCAGTAGTACTGCGCAGGGATCATTAATTTAAATCACCAATTAACCCAATAATGAAAGTCGTTCGCTCATTGTGTCACTGCGTCATTAAGTTAATCAGTCATTGGGCCATTTGCACATCCACTTAATCTTCCCGTTCGTAAAAGGACTTACTTCCCGGAGTTGAAAGTCTTTTCTCAATTGCAAATCAGTTGCAATCACATGGCAGTGGATGGAGGAGTTGAATTGAGAACATCGTCTTTATTGAATGTGGTTTCCCCTTTGAAGTAGCTGTGGTTACATGCTAATTGATATCAATATTCACGTATAAGTATTCTCTTTCACATGAAAGATACAAGCATTTATGTACATTTAGATAGGCAGTGTTTATATACATTCTAGACTGAGAAGTAAATGTGTGAAATACTTCAAGCTGAGATTAATTACAAGAGGTTGCATGACATCACCCTCCAACATAATTCAATGCACCTCTTTATTCATAAAATACAATATTATAAAAAGATTCACAAAAACCGGAAACCGAATTTATACTGTAAATTAAGCAATATACCGAAGTAAGTAAAACCTCACCGGTTCTAATCTATCACATATATATATATATATATATATATACATATACATACATGTGTGTCCGTGGTTTGATATATATATATATATATGTGTGTGTGTGTGTGTGTTTGTATATGTATGTATGTATGTATGTATGTATGTATGTATGTATATATATATATATATATATATGTATATATATATATACTGTATATATATAATTCATTTATATAATGTCTTCAAAAAATAACTTTAACTACATTTTCAAATCAACGAAATGAATGTCCTATAATTATGATTTCGCTCGTAATCTTTACGGAGGGGAAAAATCAAGATATGACGGCCACTAAATGGAAGCACACTACTATGTAGACAGTTAATTTCGTTTTTATGACCCACTAAAACAGTTAACGACCTAGCAAAGAAACTTCCTTGGCACTTCGAGTTAATTGCCTGACTCGGCACTCCAAGTTCCCCAGCGCCCATCTCTCTAGCTTCTGTGGGTCTGTTACTCTGTGCTTTGTTTATTTGTTAGTAGAACATGTGCGACGCATATGAATAATATGTCTTGGTATATCAAGGAAATCGACAATCCTCACATTTCAATGGCTGCTTCTGTAACGTTTACTGCTAATCTTTGGAACTTTTTCCCTGCCTCTGTTTTTCCATCTTACAGAGGTAGGTCTGTTGTTCCTCTCTTCTTTTCTCTTCTGGTTACAGTCGGGCCTGCGCTAGAAAAGGACATTAGTTTGCCTACCGACCGAGCTTTGCTTTAAGAATAACTAAAGAAGCTTATTTTTTCATGGGAAATTATGCCAGATATGATAATTATCTTTTAAATGAACCTAACTACTTCAATTAAGTGTTTCATGCATCGTGACGTCCCTTAAGTTAGCGAGGGTCATTTTCATTCAATGACAGTTGCATAATTAAAGTAATCTATAATAATAAAATCGTAGTGGATCTTGTTTTGTCCTCCACCGAGTGACAGTAGGGGAGACATGACACAGTCACCCACCCTGCAAACCAGTTTGCCCGCCCCGGGTGGGAGAGACATGACACATCCACCCTCCTCCGGCAAACCTGTTTGTTCGTCCCGGGTGCTGTTGGGGTAGGTGGTGGATCGGGAGGGTAGGGGAGACATGACACATCCACCCCCCTCCTGCAAACCTGTTTGTCCCCCCCGCCCCCGGGTGCGGGAGCGGTAGGCAGAGGATCGGGTGGGTATGGAAGACATGACACATCCACCACCTCCTGCAAACCTGTTTGTCCCCCCCAGGTGGGGACGGGGTAAGCAGAGGATAGGGAGAGTAGGGGAAACAGCAGAGCCGGGTTCTAGCGGTCGTAGCGCGCGCCAACTGTAATAAAAATAATAAATCACAGAGAATTGATTCTATTTCCTTTTACCCCAAGGGCGACAATACGAAGAAATTATATAGAAAATTCTGAAGCTCACTTTTGCCACAGCAATTTTCAGCCTGAATATTTTTGTGACCTTGTCAACCACCTTTCTCTCTGTAACGCTGTAAAACATGACGCAATTTTTTTCTGATTTACTTTAGCATCAAATTTACAGGGTTTTCCTGGATTTTCCCTGAGTCCGACCTTTTCCTGACATTTCCACATAAGAGAGGGTAAATGGCCAAGCCAGGTAAAGCCTAGGTAAATTAAAATTCGAAAAGATCAACTTCTACCTACATGGGTTGCTGCGCTATTCCGCAAAATCTATTTTTGTTACATTTTTATTTATTATGATACGTGGAAATGGACCTAGATTATACACTGTCAAATGTCACCGCCCCAGCTCACATACTGATGTGGATAAAATTTTGCATGTAACGTGTTTATGGCGTCCATAACCATAATTGTTATCGCGTCATGTAACGGAATTCAGTCAACTGATCAACCGTGATACTCAGTGAAAAATCTATGCTGATGTTCTATTGTACTTTTCGCCATCAGTGAAATGCATGTTTTTATTTTTTTTTATACCAGAAACGAAATTATCAAAAACAACTGTCATCCGGTGTGTTTTTAAATGCAGGCATTACAGAGTGAAACATTTATGTTGACGTTCTACTGTGCTTCCCGCCCACAATGACATACCATTTTTATTATTTTTTTTTATGTTATGAAATTATTAATAGCCACTATGTTATCCACTTTGTTCTTAGTGCAGGTATTACCGTAAACAATGGCCATAAGTTTAACACAATATTTTGGTTGATGGTTATTGGAGTAATCAACCCATTAATGACATTGTCGTGAATTCGTTTAATTGTTATTTTATACATACAACCTTTAATCCCTAAGTCACGGTTTGGATGATATATATGGATGACTGTTGATAATTTCACGGTTTGGATGTTATATGTGGATGGCATGTTGTTGATTTCATGGATGATATATGTGGATCACAAGTTGATAATTTCACGGTTTGGATGATATATGTGGATGACATGATAATTCCACGGCTTGGATGATATATGTGGACGACATGTTGATAGTTTCACGGTTTGGATGATATATGTGGATGACATGTTGATAATTTCACAGTTTGGATGATATATGTGGGTGGCCTGTTGATAATTTCACAGTTTGGATGATACATATGGATGACATGTTGATCATTTCACGGTTTGGATGATACATGTGGATGATATGTTGATCATTTCACGGTTTGGATGGTATATGTGGATGCCATGTTGATAATCTCATGGTTTGGACGTCATATGTGGCTGGCATGTTGATTATTTCACGGTTTAGATGATATATGTGGATGACATGTTGATAACTTCACGGTTCGGATGATATATCTGGATGACATGTTGGCAATTGGGAAAATGATTCGGGGAGACTTCAATGCATCCTTCACTGAACCAAATAACTCTGTACAAAATACCAAGTTAAAGGATACTGGAAATTCTTTCTTTGCAGTTACTTATAATCAGTTTACAACTTCCAGGAAATCCACGTCCTCTACACCCTTCATTAATACTTTACTTTTAATCACCTTATTTCAGTAAAACTGATTAACAGGTAATTTATTTTCGAGTTCCTTAAGGATTTGTTCCCTCAAGTATACGGATACGGGTCTTGAAGTAATTTAAGAACAATAGCTTCTGAGCAAATACTCCCCAAAACGCAAGGTCTCGTCGTTTTCCTTGTTCGTCTTGCTTGTACCGCGATTTTAACACACACAGACACACATATATACTGCATATATATATATATATATATATGTGTGTGTGTGTGTGTGTGTGTGTATGTGTTAAAATCGCGGTACAAGCATACATATATATATATATATATATATGTGTGTGTGTGTGTGTGTGTGCGTATGTGTTAAAATCGCGGTACAAGCATACATATATATATATATATATATATATAAATATATAACCAAAGAGGTCATTTTTTGTTTCCGCGACAATTCCTTAATTCTGCGCATAAAAAATGGAATCATTTTTTAAAGCACAGGTTTTAAAATAAAACTCGCAAATTGAACACGCAAGAGGATAAACTAAGGAAACATGCCCCCCTCAAAAAACAAAAAAAAAAAAAAAAAAAACATCCAGCAAACATCTCGCAAGAACTAGCAAATAATCAGAGACGAAACAAAAGCGACCATTCCCAAATAAAATATTGAAATCACCTTCATTAACTTCCGGCGAAAACAAATATATCGCAGCAAAATAACGCAATAACTGATTGCATCGAAGGCAAACTTGAGTAAGCGAGTTTAACTCTGGTCTGTCAGAGAGAGCCAGCCAATTACTGCGTCGGAAAAAATTAATCCGGGAGGTCAATAAAAGCCGATTTATCTCGCATTTTTGAGCGCGCCTTATTTGCCGATCAATTTCGGATATATTGTGATTGGAGTCGTTAATGGATATTAGAGATTTTGAGGCAATATACAAATAGTTTCTCTTTGATCTCGGTATTTTTCTGGGGATGTTGATGGCTGATGACAATCAATCTTTTTAAGGTCCGTAAATGAGCTTTTTCGAATGGTAGAATATACAGAAAGGTTCGTAAATGAGCTTTTTTGAATTGTAGCAAATACAAAAAAGTGCGTAAATGAGCTTTTTCGTACGGTAGAATATATAAAAAGGTCGGCAAATGAGCTTTTTCGAAAGGTAGATTATACAAAAAGGTGTGTAAATGAGCTTTATCGAATGGTAGAATATACAAAAAGGATAGTAAACGATCTTTTTCGAACGGCAGAATACACAAAAAGGTGCATAAATGAGCTTTTCCGAATGGTAAAATGTACAAAAATTTCGGCAAATGAACTTTTTCGAATGGTAGAATATAAAAAAAGGTACGTAAATGAGCTTTTTCGAATGGTAGAATATACAAAAAGGTGCGTAAATGAGCTTTTTCTAATGTTAGAATATACAAAACGGGTGGGTAAATGAGCTTTATCGAATGGTAGAATATACATAAAGGTGCGTAAATGAGTTTTTTCGAATGGTAGAATATACAAAAAGTTGCGTAAATGAGCTTTTTCGTAGGTGGAATATAATAAAAAGTGACGCGAAACGATGGATTTCGATTGATCTTGGTTCTGAGTATATTGTGGACATTTTACGTGGACCCTAATTAAAAATTAATAACAATTACTAATTTACATTGAGGTTAAATTAAATGGTCTCATTGAAGATCATTTTCTTATCTTCACTGATAGCTGTAAACAGAGAGAGAGAGAGAGAGAGAGAGAGAGATTCTGTAAATCGAGGTTATAAAGCCACAGTTATAGCCCGCGAGAGAGAGAGAGAGAGAGAGGGAGAGAGAGAGAGAGAGAGAGAGAGAGTTCTATAAGCCAAGGTTATAAAGCCACGATTACAGCGAGAGAGAGAGAGAGAGAGAGAGAGAGAGTTCTATAAGCTAAGGTTATAAAGCCACGATTACAGCAAGAGAGAGAGAGAGAGAGAGAGAGAAAACTTCGCTCTACCAGATCCTGTGAAACTATCTGACATCCAAGTAGCGTCGTGGACGGATAAATCAGAATTCTAAAACGCCAATAAATTACATCTCCTTTAAAAAGGAAAATATATAAATCCTTTCATTCCGGACGCAGATTGTTTTCCAGCGCTAAAAAACCTGACCGACCCTTGATACTAATTAAGCAGTTTTGAGGCGAGACACGCAAAGAAGCAGGAACTAATGGCATTTAATCAATGGGCACGTCTCCAGAACACATTAAAGAGTGGTGCTGCTCTCAATATTTTCCTTTTATCAAGTTAAACCTTTTAAAGGGTATTTATTGCTTTATTCTTTCCCGTGTTTATTGTTGTTTGATGGTGTTTATATTTGTCTGTTAATTGGTTTCTCTTTATTTTATTTTCACTTATTTCTTCTTTTTTTCATACTTAAGGGATTCTGATTGATTCAAGTCTGTTTTAAAGATGACGGTCTTTTAGGCTTGGTGTCTGCAAGTTGTTAATAATAATAATAATAATAATAATAATAATAATAATAATAATAATAATAATAATAATAATAATAATAATAATAATAATAATAATAATAATAAAACTCCTTCCTGTGAGATTTGAACTGCTGACCATTGGGAAACCAGCATAACCTAAATCCATTCAGCCATAAGGAACAGAGTGAATACAGTGACTCATGACCTGCTGGTCAGCTGTTCAAATACTTCAGGAGAAGATTTGTCTCATCAACCTTGGAGGCTAGATTGACATCTTATAATAATAATAATAATAATAATAATAATAATAATAATAATAATAATAATAATAATAATAATAATAATAATAACAACAGTGAAATCAATAAATAAATTGCTGTGGTAATATTTGCTTGCAGCATCTTGAAATGGGGAGGGATAACTTATATTACTGTACCGGTTTCATCGTTGGTACTTTGTTTGGCGTGAGTATCAAAAAGAAACTCAAACTCCCAGTCTTTTTTTTCACTTAGTTTTCTTACATTACTTTTCCTCCTTGGTAACGGTTCATTCCTGTTTCGATGGCAGTTATGTATTCAGGACAGTATATATTTGCATACCTACTTTCTCTCTTCAAATTTACATTCTATTCTATAAAAGCTCGCAGCACAATTTTATGGACTGCTCGGTTGTTCTGTATAAATGTACCTCCAGTGTGATAATAATACTACTACTACTAATAATAATAATAATAATGATAATTCTTTAAATATATCAGACTATCAAGACGAGGTATGCAGTGTAAGCTTCATGGCTACATCCTGCAACCCTCGGGAGTCCATCACTTTTTTTTCTACTATATTTGGTGTTTATTGTAGTGTGCTCTTCTGCATCTAGGTTTCTCTTCAGAGATTTTGGTATCGTGCCAAGTGCTCCGATGATTACGGGCACTACCTCCACCGGCATATCCCATAGCTTTCTCAATTCAGTTTGCAAGGCTTAGTACTTTTCTACCTTCTCTCTTTCTTACCGCTCTGGAGTACCAAGGTACTGCGACATTCCTGAGCGATACTTTGTTCTTGGTTTTGTCAATCACTCAAGTCTGGTCGGCGTGCTTATATCACTATGTCCATCTAAATGCTGTACAGTAGTCTCTGAATAATTTTGCTTGGTCGTTTTCTACTCCTCCGTCAGGTTGGTGTTCGTACCACTTGTTGCTGCATGCTTATCTGATATTTTTTTGCACAGACTCCAGTGAAGGCCCTTTACCACTGAACTGTCTCTTTTTATATTGATGCTGTGCAATTGTTGCACCTCCGTTTTGTGGTATATGGTATCCTGTTTTATATTGCCGCCCTTCGGACGTATCTTTTGCCACTGTTATCGTTCGCATTGTTTCTAGAGCTCTCTGCTCTGTAGCCATTGCCATGTTTCTTTACTGGATAGTTCTTTAGTCTGCCTCAAGAAGTGCCCATTCTTGGGTCTTCTATGCCAATCTTCTTTCTGCTCCTAGTTGTTCTATTTCTATATACGTATTGGTCTTTACCTCCCTTAATCAGGTCTTCCTATCATGAATGTCTTGGTCATTCCCCTCAAATCAAATACTGCCCCAAAACTCTGCTTTCGGTGTTGACTCAAACCTTTGTGCAGAGTAGTTTTCTTGCCTCTCAATGTGGTGTGTATTATTATTATTATTATTATTATTATTATTATTATTATTATTATTATTATTATTATTATTATTATTATTAAGTAGGATATCAAGCCCTTAACACAAGTAACATGTAAAAAAATTAATGTTTTTCTAATCAGCTATACATCTTAAAAACTTAACATGGCTTTAAAAAAGGAATTGTTCTAACTTAAAATCAGAAAGGGCGCTGAAACCTTCTAATTTACCTTCATTAAAGATGTTCTCGAATACATTCCTAAATAACCCTTATCTATAATAATAAAATCCGAGTGGATCTTTCTTGTTTGTCCACCCCGGGTGGTGGCGGGGTAGGTAGGGGATCGGGAGGTAAGGGAGCCATGACACATCCACCCTCCCCCTGGAAACCTGTTTGTTCGCCCCGGGTGGGGGTGGGGTAGGTAGGGGATCGGGAGGGTAGTGGAGACATGACGGGCGGCGCCAGGTTCCAGCGCAGCGTAGCGCGCGCCATCAAACCCGTAATTTAAATAAGTTTTAAACGCGCCACACTGACATACTTTGTGCGCATAATAAAATAAGAACTATTACCTAATAGAAATAACCTAGTATAATCAATTTCGCTCACATCTATGAATTTCCATTACTGCCTTTACACAGTTTTCAGAAAACTCTCAAAGCACTGACTGGAAGTCGTTATCACCACTAAGCAAAGCCAGACCCGAAACGAATCCGAACAACTAAAGACATATGACTGTTAATTTAAACTTTACGGGGCCATAAAACGGACAACGATCTTGCAAAGAAAATCCTCCGGCATACTCGGAGTTTATGGCCGCGTTCGAGTCCTCCTCCTCCTCCTCCTCCTCCTCAGGACTCCGCATTTCTAATCTAGCTTGAGGATCTCTATGATGTGATTTGGATGTAAACTTCTTCGAGGCTGCTCCGGCCTCTTCCGGGTGATTAATTCCGCTTCGGTAAAATGAGGCTTTGGCTGCTTAGTCATCTCTTTGATTGGTACAGATTTGGTTTTATTACTTGCGTGGAATGGAATGTTAATATAGAATTTAGGCCAAAGGCCAAGAGCTGAGACTACGAGGTCATTCAGCGCTGAAACGGAAACTGGGCGTAGGAAGGTTTGAAAGGTGTAACAGGAGGAAAACCTCGCAGTTGCAGTAAGAAACAATTGTTAGGAGAGGTTGGATAGCAAGATGGAAAAACACAGAATATGAATGAAGGTACAGTAAAAGGAACGAAAGGAGTTGCAGCTAGGGACCGAAGGAACGCTGCAGTGAACCTTAAGTAATGCCTACAGTGCACCGCGTGAGGAGGGCACTACCCCCCTACGGGGATTACTTATGTGTGATAATGATACAAACTCCGAAATTGCTTTAGGGTTCTAACATATTTAATTTCGAATCGGTAAAAAGCAGATTCTTCATATTATTCCTCGCTCCTATTAGCTTACATATTAAAGCTAATGTCTACGAAGTGACTTTGATGTAAACTTTGAGACTTTTTCAAAATCTAGATAATTTCAGTTCGGTAAAAATGTTTTTCCCATCATTATAGTTTCTGCTGATGCAAACTTAATTTTAGAGTTTACTTTTATAACGAAGTTCATGTACAGCCATCACAAATAGTTTACCTCTCTCTCTCTCTCTCTCTCTCTCTCTCTCTCTCTCTCTCTCTCTCTCTCTCTCTCTCAGATATGAATCACTCAAGCTAAGAGTTTAAATTTCATCTTTTATTTTGTATTCAGGCTAAAATCTGCGTACCACAACCCTGTGTAGATATATCAGTAATAAAACATAATGACCATGACGATTTGTTTTAGTCTAATAAAATAACGTTGCTAAAAGATGATGATAACCTTTCAATAGTCAAACACAAACCTCAACATTAATTCACATTTGTTGAACATTATATGATTACTGAAATGAATCTTTCGTCCGCATTATACGGATTCTGAATAGTGAACAATCCATCCAAGTCATTCTACGAATACTGAACAATTAGTTATTCGTCCCCCTACGTACACCAGTCCTCAATTCGTGAGCGATCAGAGCCCATCCTCGAATCAGACGAAAGCACGAACAGACACAATTATCTATCTATCTATCTATCTACCTACTGCCGGGTTCCAAAACAGATCGACGACTATTTTTCCATTAGACCAACTTCGCTAATAGCATTGTCACAAGAAGACTATCTTATTCAGCTCAGCTTCGTATAATTGATTATCACATACTAATGAGAGGTCGTTTCCTCCAGCGAGTTTGATCAAGTTCGACAACCTGATTCTCATCTCCGGAATGACTGTCCTGCAGTAAAAGGTGATTTATCCCCCCCTCACCCTCATCCTCCTTCTCCTCCACACACCCGACGTCTAAAGTCATTATAGAAAAGGGAAAAGGAAATTGAAAGGATTTCGGCTAGAAGAGAATGGGTGTCTATAGGGAGGTAGTAGGGGGCGGTGGGAGGGGTGGGGGGTTAGTTATCCCTCCGACCTTCCCCGTCACTCTTCCTAATTTAGAAGTTGTAGAAATTATCTTGTTTTGCTTGTACCTGGAAGACGAGTTCAGTTCTACGACATTTTCTAGAGAACGTCAAACCCGTATCTAAGTAATGACTTAGTGGTACACAGACTGAATATCTCATTGAATTTAATTATCATCAACAGATTATTAAGGAATCTTATATAAGGATAACAATAGGATTTAGGAGCAATGAGCCGTTGATTATTTTGATAGTATTGACGGTTGATATTTTGGCTTTGAACGAATTAAATATAAAATTTAGGCCAAAGGCCAAGCGCTGGGACCTTATAAGGTCATCCAGAGCTGAAAAGGAAACTGAGAGTAAAAGGATTTTAAAGGTGTACCAGGAGGAAAACCTTGCAGTTGCACCATGAAACAATTGTCAGATGAGGATGGAAAGTAAGATGGAAGAAAGAGAATTTGAACGGAGGTACAGTTAAAGGAATGAAAGGGGTTGCAGCTAGGAGCCAAGGGGACGCTGCAAAGAATCTTAAGTAATGCCTACGGTGCATCACGTGAGGTGCACTGGCGGCATTATCCCCATAAGGCGGATATTTTGGTTTTCTTACAGCTGTCTGCGACACTTCAGTCATCTGCGATAAAGCATTTTTGCTTTTGGAATCATGTGTGAACATGTGCTCACGTAACTCTTTTCAATAATGCAAAGACCTTTACTCTCGTCCACAAAACTCATTCGAATCCTGTTAGGAAACGTCCTGAAAACATGTTAATTTTCCTATTTCTTATTTTCTCTCAATTTACATGCTCAACATAATATATTCACAAAACGTGAGCCAAAGGACCACCATCTATGAAAATATGAAATCATTAAAATCGCATTTTTGAAAAACTTCGCGATTTCTACTTCAGTCAAATTTAGATCTTAAGTTCTGTGTAATTACATTAAATCTGATTTTAAACAACAGTTCCTGGTTCCTCGTAAAAAATAAGAACAGAGGAGAGGAAGACCTAGACAAAAATATATGGATGAATTGGTGAGAATGACTGGAGGAAGAATGTCTGCGCTCAATTGCTGCAGAGAGCCGGAAATAGAGAGGAGTGGCGAGCCATGATTGCCGACGTCCTTGGGGATATGGCACCTGGATGATGATGATGAATTATATAACAATATCACACTAATACTGCTACTAAATTCTGTCCTTGCAGTACAATGAAACCTCACTTCATTATAGGTATGATTAAAATCATTACAATGCAGCGAAAAATTCATTCGCTGAGACATGCAAAACTTAATTTCATTTTATTCAAAAATATCATTTTAATATGTTGTGCCGAAATGAAACTAAAATTAAGCATGGGTTTTCAATATTCCGTCATAATGTAATCCAAAGCTATTGACTCTGAATCACCTATTTAAAAAAACAATGCTAAGGAATTTGCATATCATCTCCATCTCATTTCAAATTTTATTGCTTTTAATGAATAATAAATAAATCACATTATGTCACATGTGAATTTCTATCACCTTAGAAAGATAGTTTCTTTTTTTATAATCTCACTAAAGAACACTAAAATATAATTGTGTTGCAGAGTGTTCCAACTTATTGTAAACTGATTCAGGCAAGCAAATGATCAGATATTTTATTTATTCAAAGATTTGATCTATGATGAATATATATATATATATACACATATATATATATATATATATATATATATATATATATATATATATATATATATATATATATATATATATATATATATAT